>PVLA01015408.1:6941-25585 GCA_004027455.1 Hydrochoerus hydrochaeris
AAGGGAAGGGAAGGGAAAAAAAGGCAGAGAGAGAGAAAAGCAAATAGCTCATGGTATAAATTTTATAAGAAATAAAGAATGATTACATGTTTAGAAAGTAGGCATTTCAAATAGAGAACTTTAAGAATTGATAACTTATATACATTCAAATTTATTTCTCATAATGCACTTGTTTTTACCCTGTACACTGAGGTAATAGTCTTCTTAGTATGTATGACCAGAGAGAGAAAAGACAATCACTCTGGCTTCAGCACACTATGTGCTTAGTCTGGATTCTCCCAAACTCAACAACTCAAATACTGAGTAAACAGCCAAAGCTGCTATACATACATACATACATACATACATACATACATACATATATATATATATATATATATATATATATGTCTCAGGGACATGTATATATAGCATTGAAAATATGTTAAAAACACCAGCCCAGGAATCTCATCACTAATACTTTACTGCCTAAATGTTAAACGCAAATTTAGATTCAGAAAATTTGTGAACTATACTGTTTTTTTAATACATGCAAATGAAAAAGTAAAGCAATAGTTGAGTATCACAGAGACAGAAGCTCCATTGTGTAAATTAAACCTTGCCAATAATTATTTATGACTTTATGGAAGTGTCCATAGATTAATAACATATAGCAAAGTTTGATAGTGATACATTTTCACAGATTTTCTTTTTTCTGTACAGCATCCTAGATCATCACAAGCAAAGGGGCATTCAATGCCTATGAATCTAATCACAATTTTAAGCTTTGATACAATTGTGGCAGCCTCACAGGACATTATATTTTTCTTTTATCAAAACCTAGGACTTTTTTTTAAATAGGGGATTCCCATGTTTTTTTCAAGCGTCTCATTCTTATTCACTTACACTAAATTTAGGGCTTGAAAATATTACTGTTTTAGCTGGAGGAAGCTAATGCTAAAATTCCATGATTTAGAAGAAGAAAGTAGGTTACAGAATTTGATGCAATGATGCCCCAAGTCTAGAGGAAGGAAAGTGCTGGCAAATGCAGGCTGATACCCACTCTCTCTTGGAAATGACAGGTTATCACAATGATAGAGCATCTTTCTGGCTTAGAATCAGACACTTGGCTACCTCTGCAAGAGTATAAAGAAGTTAGAGATAATTTATGTAATAATTCTTATTTTGTGTAACAAGGCAAGTCCCTCATATATCTTCCACACTTAACCACTCATAAGAGACTAAGTGAAATATTATACATTGTATATTGTATATAATAGAGCTACAGTACTTTTTTCTTCAAGGATCAACACCTTAATGAAAACACCATTTAGATCATAACATGAAGCTTACAAAGTGAAACAGATTTTTTTTTCTAATCTAACTATATGCAGATCACACTATAAAAAGAAGTAGGTGGTCTAGATGGATTATGAAAGAAGAAAATAAAAACTTGATGTTCGTAACTATTAATAGCTATGGATGTCACCACCCTTTGTATAAAAAAAATCCATTCTGATATTCAGTACTTAATGTAAAGTTCCACATAAAGCTGCAGAGTTGTTCATTAAGTAGATGTGGGGATGAATTATTTGAGGTATTGCAATGATTTTAATAAGAAATTAACAAAGACTCTGCCAAATCAAATAAAAGGTGAATGGTACACATTTAGAAAGTTTTTTCACTAAATAATGTGGAAATAAAGTGCTTATACTAAAAGCCATTGGTCATTTGTGAAATAGCCACTATCTTTGTATGTATTCCTTTAGAATTAAAGAGGACTCAGTTAACTGAAAATCATAAAACACTGATTAATCATGGCTTAAATGATAATCCATTTCAATATATATTTCAATATTTTATTCCTTGGGGGGCTGGGGATTTAGCCCAGTGGCTTAAGCACCTGCCTAGCAAGTGTGAGGTTGTGATTTTGATCCCCAGTAAGAAAAAAAAAAAAAATTATTTCCTTTCCTTTTAATTGTCAACTAAAACTCTTAGCTTATATTGGATCATGATTGCCTAAGCAAGAACAACTATATTGTTCAAAGTTGCCTAGAATTCAGCAAGTTTAATTTTAATCATAATAATAATGAAGTTAGAGTACTAGCTATGCAGATATACTTCCTTCCTAAGCAATCTCATGATTCAAGGTTTATGCCAATATTGTAAGTTGTCTCATAATGAATGTTTACTCATAAAGCAGAAATATCTGCATTTTGTATAAAACTTTCTAAAATTAAGAGGTATAGATTGTTTTCTACCAAGTTTAAGTTAAGCAATATATTTTTGCAATTTAATTAAGATGTTAATTCACTGTTTAATCCCCATTACCTTGTAAATATCCAGAAATCCACACTGGTGGTCAAATCTGGTGTACAGTTCATTCAGCATGCTGATCACCTGCATCGGAGTGCACTGGGCACAAATAGCTGTAAAACCAACAATGTCCGAAAAGAGCATGGTGACATCATCAAACTTTCTGGCCTGCACTTGCTGTCCTTGCCACAACTGTTGGGCTACATCACCCGGGAAAATAGAATATAGAAGATCCACGGTCTTCTTTTTCTCTTCTTCCAGGGCCTGATGAGTCCTTTCTAAAGTGGCCTTTAATTTATCCATTCTCTTCTTCAAGCCATCTTGGGCCTTCGCCTGCTCACCAACCAGAATGACATCCCGGGTAGCATCATGGATAGGGATGTCTGAGAGATGCAGCCCTCGACCCATGAGTTCATCCAACTTGTCCACACATGGGGAGCCCAAAAACAAGATGGAATTTGATTCTGGGACATGAATCATTTGTCCTTTGATTTCCATAACCTGTGAAATTAACATGGAATGCTGGTAAGTAGTCTTCATACAGTAAGTTAAATAATAACACTATTTGATGAATAGGAAGAATTAGAAATGTTTTCTTAACTATGCTGACTTGGTACACTCATGTGTGAAAATTTTAACCTGATGTACAGTCAATATAAACTGCATGCTTCAGAATAGAAACAACTATTTTGTATCTTACTCAACTACCTTTCTAAAGAGAAATAATAAAATGCAAAATGAGATCAATGAAAAGTGAAGGAGGAAACATTTTCTATTCAAGATCAAATTACTCCCAGGTATGTTATGGAACTGTTTTATAAGTCAATTTAAAAACTTTCATCCTGCTTCATAATACAATCAGAATAAATCCAACTGTCAAAATAACTACATTTAACTGTCATTAAAATAACACTTCTTTCAAAATATAAATCTAAAAGCTTAAAATGAATCAAAATAATTATTTGGTCTTACCTATGTCATTTTTTAACCAGTCATTGTCATTGGCAAATGTAATAGTCATTGCAACAGACCATAGTGGATGGTTCACCTAGTATTAAAAGCACCAAAACCTTATCATTGAGCCAGTATTACTAGAAAATAACTACTATTCAATGTGTCTATAAAACTAAAAATAAATCCCCAAATTAGAGTAGCATTATAGAATTCAATCAATAAGTAAGAATCTGAGGGTTGCTAATTTAACCCCCTCCCTCCATTTTATGTTCTTTCTGTGAATTTGGGGGATTAACAGTTTAAAGAGTTTTTGTGAACATAAGATTCTGTAATCTTAGCTTGGTACCTCAATGAGCAACTTCAGAAGGGATGCGCACCAGTAGGAAAGGAAAAAAGACACAGGTTTCAGCTATTTAAATATAGCAACTTGGATTAAAGAGAGGTATTTCAGCACACCTGGAGAGGAAATGTTGTACCGGAAACAAATGGCAAAATGTTGACCAACTGGGACTGTGCATCAGTGTCATCTATGTCATTTTCCACTGAATGCATCTGCTGAATGCAAACTTATTTTCCTTTATTTTTCATAGCATGAAATAATTTGACTCATTAATGAAACAAACAGTAAGGAGTAAATTTAGGGTAAGCTATCAGGGTTAGCATTTTTAAGCATATATATATATATATATATGCTTTTTGTTCATCATACAGCATTCACAAAAATCTTATTTATGCAAGGAAATACAACTGAATTTTGTTGTGATGTTGTAAAGGTCAGCAGCAAATCACAGCCTCTCCAGTACCTAGAATTGAGATACCTGGAAGACAACCACTTAGCAAAGAGAAAAAAAAGAGCTCGGGGAATCAAGAAAGAGTGGACAGGAAAACTAGAAATCACAGAGAAACTGAAAAAAACTGAATAATAAACAAAATAATAAAAATATATTCACGAATATCATAGCAAAAAAAAAAAACAAACTTCCAAATCTAGGGAAAGAATTCAATATGTAAGTATAACAGGCATTCAGAAGTCCAATTAGCAACAATCAGAAAATAGTCTCTATACAGCACAGCATAATCAAAATTCTAGAAGTTCAAGGAAAGGAAAAAATGCTAAACGTTGTTAGAGAAAAAACTAAAGTCTATCGGAATAATAACCAATTCTTTAGCACAAATTTTAAAGTGCAGAATAGTTTGAAATGTTTTTCAAGCCCTAGATAAAAACTGTTGTCAACTTAGACTTCTATATCCTCCAAAATTAGCCTTCCAGAAGAAGGAAATCCTGTCATATACAACAAAGATAAAACTCAAGACATTTAGGGACAAAATTCCAATCAGAAAAATAAATAGTAAATAAATATAAACAATACAGATGAGTTTTTATTTCCTTTTTGCATACTCATATTTATCATTTCATTTGTGTGATTGTGCTTTGGTTCTTAAACTATAACTAGCCAAAGAAATGTTTCAAAACAAAACCTGTTTTCTCCCATAGGGCTACTGACGTTTTAAGATACCAAGCTGACATCTGTATTGATGACAATTACTCATTCACTTATTTATTCATTGGTTTTACACATATTTACTTAATATCTATAACCTTGAATTATACTATGCAGAAAGTTAATCAGTCAATCTTTCCCTTTTACTGAGATTAAGTGATAGAAAATTATGTATCTGTGGGGGGGATAGTAACACAAAGCTAGTAGTTAAGCTACTATTTATTCAATAGATTGAAATTTTGTCTTTATTCAAATGTGATTACATAAAAGTCATATTTTTATTTAAAAAAATCAAAAAGCCCCAAAACATAATTTCTCACACATTTTTTTCTTCTGTACTTTATTTTTCCATGTGTTTGTATTTAGCTTCATTTATATTCTATTCTCAGAAACTTATTCTAAAAATGGATTTGAATTCTGTCTTGATAGATAAGCCAGTAAACAATATAACCAAAACTACTATTTCATGATTAGATGCTATTTTTTAAGTCATAACAGAATTTATCTACTATTTAAATGAAACATTTGTGCTTTATAGTTAAAAGAAGTACATCAATAAATGTTTTTGGCATTCTTTAGAGTGAATCTTCCAAATGTGAAATGTTTGTTTTGAGATTGAGATTATTTATTCATTTTTATATAATATGCATTAAATTTCACACTATGAGGGGAATATTAAATTGATATGTAGTTTTTAATATGCTGCATATACACAGATTGCCTTTTTCCCTAAGGATGAAAATGACTTTATTTTTCAGTACATTCCTATAATCAGTAAATCACACACATTAAAAGGCATAGAGCTGACTATCTCCCTTGTTTGAAGTTACCCTGTACTTTTGGGGTCCTTTTATCACTACACTGTCATACATATATTGCATGGAGAATTTGGATTGTATATACTCAGCAAAGACATGAAACACTACACTTTAAAGGAAAGTTATAAAAATGATGGGCAAAAAGCATTAACATATTGTTGCATAAGGATAAATGAAACCTCCTCATAGTAATAGAGAGCTTTTTGGCTGACTAAAATCTTCCTGACCACTGTGCCCCAGCCAATTTAACACAAGAATACTCTGATAGGCCTAAAGGAAGACAAATTTTCAGTTACCACAATTAATGTGACTATGTGCATATGTATTTATGTTAAAACTTTTTTCTCTTCATTTATCCTATGAATCAGGGGTAGGGTATATATCAAGGATGGCTGTTAAGTTTGTTTCTTAGTAACAAAAAGTAATTGGGTATTAACTATTTAAAAGAGGTAATTAGAATTTCTGTTGTGAGTCAGATTGGCAAAACTTATTGTTACATACTGGAAATCTTGGCCAATGAATAAATAGACTTAAGGAAACAATAATGCAGATGGAATTTTCTAATGCAAATAATAGGACAATTGCTTAGTCTCGGGCATTTACCATAGCTAAAGAGGTAAGTTGTAAAATCTAGTTTCAAGGCAAAAAATATATATATATATATAAATGATTGTTGTTCAGAAGAAATTCCTATGATGATGCAAATATGATTAATAGGACTAAAGAACTAAATTATAAGTTATAAATTTCAAATTTTATTTAATATAATCATATTGGCTACTGACTCATGTATCAAATAGCATAACTCCAAAGTTAAATCTGTAGTTTCAATATTTAGCCCATTACCTAGGCTAGGAATTATGTTTTATTTGCTTATAGGTAAGAAATGAATTAATACTTGAATCACAGAGAATTTTTTATATTTAAAGATGTTACACAGAAATTTGAAAAATTATTTGTATGAAATGTATTCAACTAAAAACAGACAAGTTTAAAACAGTCAGCATCTGCTCTCTTGATACTTATGTATATTCTAGCTCAAGAGACAGATACACTATATTATGCACACTGTATATTGTATAATGTACGTACATTATATATGTATATATATATATTATTCATATATAGATGAAGATGAAGAAGACAGGAAAGAAGGGAGAGAGGGGGAAGGGAGGGAGGGAGAAAAGGTAAGAGGAAGGGAGGGAATGAAGGAGGAGTGATAAGCAGAACTATGGAAATTATTCTATTAGAAAATTCCATTTACGCTATAATAGTGCAAATCATATTAGGAATGGAAGTAGAGAGGGAGAGAGAAGAAAGGACAGAAGAAAGAAACAGTTACAGGATGAGGGACCCTTCAGCTACAGTACAGCTGGATCCTAATAAAATATCTCTGAAGCACTGGCATTGGTAGGTTCTAAAATGAGCAAGAGGTGTCCAAAAACACTCCTCCAAAACAAAAAAAAATTATAAAACTAATAATCAAAACAAAGAACGAGAGCTTGATCGGTCCATAGATGGGGCAGAGAGAAGGCGGGCTGCCCTGACAACCATATGGAAAGAACATCACTTTGAGGCTTTGAGCCTTGGGACTGCATAATGGGAGTCGAGTCGGAGTTCCCTGAGTTGAATCTTCATCGTCAAAGAAGACTACAGTCATCTCTAGTCACTGGCATCTAAAATATTCTCCAATTTAGGCTCTCAAAATGCTCAATATTGAAAGCAAACACTAAATTTAAATCTCCAAAACTGTAGATATTGGAACTCTCAAAGTATTAATAACAAGTAAGGGTACAACCATAAAGACAAACAAGCAGCAAAGGAATGAAAGAGACAGTTTAAAAAATTGGAGCACGTCTTAAAGGGAATGATGACAGCATTTATTTATTTATTTGTTTGCTTGTTTTGCAGTAATAGGGATTGAACTCATGACCTCGCACTTGCCAGGCAGGTGCTTATGCCACTGAGCTAAACCCCCAGCTGACAGCATTTATCTTAAACACCTGTAATGCAAAAGCAAATGGGCCTGTATAGCAAATCAACCCTAGTACCTGGCCCCAGTGGCCTTCAGTAAATGTTAGCTCACTGCATTATAGGTTCTGTACTGCCCTAAATCTGAATCAGAAACCCTTGTTGTTGGGCTCAGAAATTATTTATTTCAACATAATCTATCAACCATAATTGAGAAATACTGTCTCAAATACCAATTGTTCAGTAAGTAGAAATAATAAAATGAACTGGACAGCATGTATGGGATCATAACATCAAAATGGAAAAAAGAGAGGGACTTGAACACAGACCCTTCAATATCCACAGCCCCACATCACTTCACACACTGTCATAAATATGTTTTAAATAAAATAGAGCGCAATGTGGTGTTAGGTGGCATCTCAGAACTAGTCCATCAGATAGCTAATAAGTATATTAATCAAAGGTGAGATGTAAAATTATTTCAACAAATGTTTTAGACTGCACTTGTTTTAACAACTCTATGAATGATATTCCTCCATATTTAGAAGAATTCTATATTTTTTTATTTAATATGTACTAAATAAGAGTAGTTCCTCTTCCCATTTGAACATTTTCTCCCAACTAGGGAGGGGGAGGAAAAAAGAAAGGAAGGAAAAAGAAAAAAAAATGATGAGAAAAGAAGGAAAATATGTAAAGCTTTTGTAAACAGGGAAGAGAAGAGAGGTTGAAGGGAGGGTAACGGGATGAGGAAAAAAGAATCAAATTATATCATGCACAGAAACAAATTCCCTACAATGAATGTGATCATTATGTATACCTAAAATATATCAATAACCTTAATTAACTAAAAAAAATAATATGCACTCCGCTTGATTTTTGAGTTTTCTTAATGTTGGACAAAGTTCTACTTGACAACCAAAGCCTATGCATGACCAATTAATACGCTTTTTTACTTGGGTACTAGGGATTGAGGCCAGAATCTTGCAGATGCTAGGCAAGTACTCCACCACTAATCTATACAACCAGCTCTTTTTATTTTATGTTGAAATAGTGATTAAGTTACTCAGGCTGGTCTTGAACTTCCAATGTTCCTGTCTCAGGCAGCTAAGTAGCCCAATTACAAGTATCTATCACCATACCCAGCCTATAAAAAATTCTTAATGAGCCTTTGAATACGCATAGCGTGTTTCAAAGTGCTTCCATGTACAGTTTCATTTTGCCTTCCCAATGTTTATGGAACATAACAGCAAGATTACTGTTATTTGGAAGCTAAAACCAGGGAAGGTAGAATGAGGCAGCAAAGATCTAACAGTGGTTAAACTTAGAGAGGCCTTGTGGGGCCCCTACAGTGTATACTAGTTTCTATCCATACACAGGGTGGAGGGGTGAGAGGAGTAACATCTTTGAAACTAAAAATTATCTCAGTTAAAGCTTAATTCTACTACTAGGTGGGAGAGTAATCATAGGCACATAGCCTCTCAGGGCCTTAGCAATCATACCTGTGAGACTGGGATAAGGATAATTCTAACACAGCAACATTGGAATAAAGTGTTAACAAGATAATACATGATAACAAAAGCAGAGCCTAGCAACCATACATACATGCACTCGATAACTTTATTACTTGTTGTTGTTGTTATGGTTAAGCACTATGACAATGATAATGTTTATGCAGTTAGTATGTGATATTACAAATAGGATCTGATAATAGAATTATGTTGAATTATATACAAAAATACAGTTTAAGAAGTTATATCAAATAGGCACAGAATGACTTTAAAAAGACATCTATTATTCTTCGCAGTGTTTTCAACAGTGAAAACATTTTAAAATCTATAAATAGATTTCTGTTTTATTTCGTCAATTAAAAAATTTCACAAGCCACACAAAATGCCATATAAATTACAATATGATGATGAAGGTTGACTTTGTATGGGCAAAATGTCTTAAACACACATCAGATTTTGTTTTTCTAGACATTCCTGTGAATATGAACAATGGGTAAAAATTTTCTGGCAGGATAATTCAACTGAAGAATCATTACTTGGAGGCTGGCCATGATAATGAAAAGCACATGAGCTTCTGATGGGATGGAAGCAGTCCAAGATGGATGAGAAACTGAAGGTCCAAAGGGAAAAGAACTTGTATGTAGGGCCCTGAAGAAAGTCCAATCTGATTACAGCAGCAATCAAATGATGAAGAAGAATCTAATGAAGTTAAACCATGTGACTGAGTTATGATCTTTGGAGTACAAGCCTTGCCATATGACTTTCTCTCTCTATCTTCTCCTCAGTAATCATGGAGGCCACCTAACAAAGTTAGTAAAATCACAAGTTGGAGCCTGTCTTATCGCAGTCTTTCTTAGAGCAGAGCTGTTCAGGAGTGAGACTCAACCTGCCCTGCCTCAGACCTATGACGGTATAAAAAGTAAACACTGACTTTGTAAGCGCTGGGCTTTGAAGGTTGTTATCATTGTGTGCCTTGATTAGTGCACTATGTTATAATAAAACCTCATCCTCTCCATCTCATCATACTTTAAAAAAGGGATTTGCACTTGCTAGTCTTTTGGAAGAAAGAATCCATCATGATTCTTTCCTGACTGACTGACCTGGACTATAGTCACCACTGCCCTCCTAAATATTCTGGTTTTAAGATTCCGCGCCCTAAGTAAAGGGCAATGGCCTGAGATCAATCTATATTTCAATCTATACGTGTGAATCAAAACATTCACTTAAAAGATTAGTTAGTTTAATGCTCATCTAACATTAATCATCATAAGTTATAAGTTGATTTCAATGTTTATGCCTTTGAAATTGAATGACCTATATGTCTTGCATTCCAGTCAGACAGTTTCAAAGTCTTTCAAGTTACTGTAATTTTATAATTCCAAGTTTTTACCCTTGACCAGAATCTCTCCATCTTATGTGTGAATGTTCACAAGAAGTACATAAATTAATACACTGCTTGAAAGGATAGTAACAGGATGACCCTCTAAACTGAAAACTCCTAGGGCATTCTATGAATCAGAGACTTTACTTTTTTGATATTTACTTTAAAATTTACACTTACCCTCTAATTTTATTGGAACCTGTTAGTAAGAACACAAATAAGAGTGGAGAATGAAAGAAGTAACGTGGTGTCTCCAAACTCTTTGCTTAGGAAACGCAGAGGCAGTCCTAGAACACAGGTATCCTTGTGTTGAGCATGTCTGCTGCCTGTATCATTGAGCATCACTGTTGCCTGAAGAAGTGTTTTTTAAAACTACATATGTATAAATAAGCATTGGGAAACACTCAAAAAATCTTTTACATGGTACCCAGGGATCCTTATCCTGTTATGGAATGTTTGATTGAATATTTCCCTTCTATTGGGAAGTAGATTTCATGATGACATCTTCAAAAGGAAAATAATACATGAACCTATATAACAAGATTGTTATTTGGACATACACTGATTAATAAATTAGAACAATCCTTGGTACATAATAAAGATCACATGTTTGCTAAATTAAATGAAAATGAAAATTTCTTGCTTATAGTAGGTTATAAGCAACTTGACTCCACACTAACCATTGTCCTATATATTATTAAAATATGTCTTAGTCTTAGTCCTAGCTGTCTCAGTTTGCTACTTCAAGAAAACACCATAAATAGAACAGCTTCATGAAAAGAAACTCATTCCCTCACATTCTAAAGCTGAGAGCAAAGCTTTGGCAGCACCCTGTTTCACCCAGGTGCTGGCAGTTCCTTTGCTTGAGGCAACATGACTAGATTTCACACGGTATCCCCTCTGTGTATTGTGTCTCTTTCTGTGTTCACAATTTCTTCCTTTTATAAACACACTAAGTAGCTTGCATTAGAACCCATAGTAATGGCTTCATATTATCTGGATTACTTCTGTGACAATCCTATATCCAAGTGAGGTTATATTTTGAAGTTTTAGGTGCTAAGACTTTAACATATCTTTGGGGACTGGATACAATTCAACACAAAATATCAAGTCTCCTCAACAATCAATCACTGAAATGATACTGAAATGATCCTGCTGTGACATAACAGTCTATGGATTGCCAAGGTTCATTAATATACTACTCAGAAATTCATCATCTCATCTAATACTGCAACAACTTATACCATTCTTTATCCCTCTTCCAATATTATTTTTCTTGTTAGCATTTACCATCTAGCAGACTACTTTACTACTTTTCCTTGTTTCCACCTTTATGATAGAATAAAAGATGGATTAAGTGTGGGGTTTTTCTGTCACTTTGCTCCTTGCTACATTTCCTACTATGTGGAATTGTACATGTTACATAGTAGGTTCTCTACAAATATTAAATAAATAAATTCATACAAAAGTATTAAGTATAAAGGGATAAAGATTAGATAATGGAAAGATTGACAAAAACTTAACTTTTTATTTACTTTAGGATTTAGTCTTTTTAATGGATCACCTCTCCCATTACATTTCTCTTGACTATGTAAAGCATATTAGAATAAGGAAAAAAGAAAATTTAAGAAAAGCTACACAACAGTTCCCTACTGACCCAGTTATTTCTTCTTTTAAAAGGAATATTTTCTTAGGGTATAATTGACAGATAAAAGTTGTGCATAGAGTGTACATATAGTATGTTATTCTGATAAACGTATACATTGTGAAATGATTACCAAACTAATTAACATATCCATTGTTTCATATAGTCACATCTTCATTTGTAATAAAATTACTTAATGTCCATTCTCTCAATACATTTCAAGTATGTTGAACATTATGATGAACTGTAATAGCCATACTGTACATGAGTTTTCCAGACTTCATTTGTTTTGTAACTCCAAGTTTGCAGCCCTGACCAGCATCTCTCCATCCTTCCTTCACCCTGACCTCTTCTAACCATTCTTCTACTCTCTGCTTCTAGGCATTGGCTTGGGGATTTCAAACATAAATGAGATCATGCAATAGTTTTTTCTATGTCTGGTTTATTTCACTCAGCATAATGTTCCCTGAGTTCATTTTAAGTATTTTGTTAATATAATACTTTAAGGTTTCATTCAAAAACTACAAAATAGCAAGAAATCAGTATAAAGCACTAACTCAGACAAACCAAATGCCAAGTTAGTTTCCTTTGTTTTGAAGTATTCTTATTTGGGCCAGCTGTATTGATCAGCCTAACTTGATAATCCCCAGACTGACACTGCTCTAGACAATGATTCATTCAGCTTCTGGCAGTAGGCTGATTAGATACTGCAAAGGCACCTCTAGAAAAGCAAACAAAAATAATAACACAATTTTTACAAACTGTTGGCCTTCAAATAAGTAAGAAAAAGTCTCCCAGGCCCTAAACAAAGCAAAAATCCGTGAGTTAAAATCTTAAGTTGAAATAAGTTGAAAAAGCTAACTTCAGACAGAAAAGTGTGAGGGGAAGATTCGGCCTCTGAGCAGACCTGAGAGTTCGAGATGATACCTCAGATTCTGAAGGGGCAAAAGTGGTCCCATCTCTGCAATGTCCCCAAAATCTCTGTGGAACATGAACCTTCTCTTACATGGCATGAAACACTCATTAAAGCTCATAAATGTGTTCTCATAATAAAGTAAAATATAAAATAATAATTAGTTATTATCTACTTGATAAGGAAACTTACCACCAGGAATAAAAGTCAGAAAAAACAAAAGCCAATAAATTTAGACTACCAAAGAAATCAAGTAATGGATTATCAGACTTAACATATTGATAATACATACAATATTGAAGAAGTAAAGAGTAGTGTCAGAAAAATGTACACAATGAGAGACAATGAAAACTGACTAAAGACACCTGGGAAATAAAAATTAAGCCTTTATGAATGGAAAATATAATGGTTAAAAGTAAAACAAAAAAGCAGATGGATTAGATGGAGTATTAGATACCACCAAAGAAAATGAACTAAAACTGAAAGCAAAACTTCAAACACCATAAAATATCACACAGCAAGATAAACAACAAGACAAGATGAGAAACCAAGCATATAAAAAGTGATATATATGCCACCAAAGTAAGCATGATGGAACAGATATTTGAAGCACCAAAGACTGCAAATTCTTCTGGACTTATATTTGGCCAATGGTAGCATTTGATAGGTGACTAAACTGAGGAAGGGGAGAAAGTCAGGTTTCTTTTACACTTCTAGCCTGTGTCACACTGATCTGTGGTTCTTTCCACCAACGGCAAGCACCGTGGTGCTGGGTTCTTCCACAGAGCACTCCCATGGTTCCACTTCTGCCCTGTCTCCAATCAATTAGAGATGTTAATGGTTACCACAGATACTAGTCTCTGGGTACTTCACTGTTCCTTGTTGGTTTGCTTAAACCTGTGCACAATTCTTTTACTACCTCCATTATTTAAAACGTCTCTTCCATTATCCTTATTGAATGTGTCATTAGGTTCTTGCTGGACTGTTGACTGATACACTGGTATACATAAACTATATACATTATACATTTGCCTCCTTCAGAGCAATACTGTGGAACAGACAGATGACTGGATAGTCTATAAATTAAAATAACAATGAAAACATTGTATTTTATAAATTCTGAAAAAGTCATTGCTGCCACTATGTCTTGTTTTGCCCTCTGGGCTTCCAGTTGAAAGTCAGCCAGTATAGTTTGTCAAAGAATAAAATTAACACTAAGCATGCTGGGTTAACCAGTTGAGTAATTCATTTTCAACTGAAGTTCCATGCATCACTAGAGCAGAGATTATAAATCTTTTCTGTGAAAGAGATCTATAGGCTACCTATTAGAAAGTCAATTCTGATTTATTAGATCCAATTGTTGTCATCTCCAACTAGCTTCAGAAATGCTGCATCACAAAGCAGTGGGGCCACAGGCTCCTAGACCACTGTGTGAGTAGCAGGGCCCTTAAATACCTGTGACAGTGTCTTCAAGCTGGTCTCAGAAGTGTGAGGCAATCTGAGAAAGTAGGACTCAAGAACTTGGCCTCCTATATTTTTACATTAATCTGTTCTACATCTAATGATTCCAAGTAAGATTCAATATGAGGGAATTTTGAAGCATTTATAAACTACTAGAATACTAGCCTTATGTTTACTTTGCAAGTGAAGTCAATACATATAATGATTTAACTTAAATCTCTACTAAGTTCGAGTTGAGGAGCCATTAACTCAAATTAGAATCTGTCTCCTGACCCCATAGCTAGCCACTCTTACCTCTTTCCAGCTTCTGGTATTTTACCTCTCTCCTCATTTCTATTTGAAATGACAGTTACTTTGAAAATTGGGAAAGAAATCTTCTATTTATTTCTTAAATAGTTTGGTAAGTCTCAGCACAGCCACCTAGAACTTTCTAGGGAATAGGACAGAACACTAAATAACCATCTTGTCATGATGGAGGGCACTCTTACAGTAACCATCTTCTTATGCAAATTCTCCAGTGGTGGTGAACCTATGGCACATGTTTTAGTTGCTTTACTTTTAAGAAAAAATATGTTAATGCATAAGTTATTTTTTCTAAGATAAAACTTCAGTATTGAGATTTAATTGCTGTGTTGGCACTTTGTGATAAATAAGTGGGTTTGGGGTTGCAGTTTGGATAGTGGCCTCTAAAAGGTTTGCCATCACTTGAATCTAGGCTATATTTACAAACATAAAGAAAAATAGTGACTGTGCTTCAGATTTGGTTGGCATTATATGGCTTATAAGCTATTATTCTGGAATCCTTGGACATAAATATTTAAACCTCAAGTACTAGTTTAAATGTCTATGTCATGATAGACATGAAAAGATAGTCCATATTATCTAGTATTCTGTTTACACAATTTCTCAAAAACTAGTGCTTTTCTGAAAATGTAAACTAGGAACAGAAAACATTTCCAATAAGTTTCTCTCCCTTTCCATGGTATATGCACTTTCAGATTAGGAACATGAATAAAACCTAAGAGTTATTATCCACCAAATTCAATAGTACTAGTCATCAATATTTATTCATATTCATCTTCAATTTGGAAATCAAAAGTTAAACCTCATTCTGATCTGAAGCCCTGAGGAAGTTAATTTTATGCTTTTCATTTAGTAGGTATCTGTGACTCACCATTTTGATTACTATTTCTTCAAAATGTTTACATTTATTTCTTGTGTCTCACAAAAACTATTTACAGACTTGATACTCACTTTAAACCAATGGTCAAAGCAGAAAACTAAGAGCCAAAATTATACTTATTTTGCTCCTTTACAATTTCATTACTGTATCAGACATATTTTCAATAAACTATGTTCAGTTTAGTACCTTTCCAAGCAGCAAAAGGTATAATTTTCTTCTACCAATAGGTTCATGTAATAGGGTTGGACTGGAAAGGCTTATTGTGCTACAAATGATTAGCTTCAGGGTACTGTGAGGAACAATATCTAATGTCTCTCTAATAGCATAGAAACACTTCTATAATTCTTGCAAATGAGTCAGATTTGTTGGATCATCATTTAAGTTACTTTTCAAATAAATATCCCAGGAAAAAAGTCACCATAAATGGAAAAGAAAATTCATCTTATTCTTGGCCCCTGGTCTTCTCTTCATTTGAAATTAGCTTCCTCCATCTCCACATATCCAAATTTCACTCATCTTTCAGGCTGCAAATAACTTTCCTTGAGTAAATGTTCTCATTGTAGTCTGCCCACTAAAATCACCTAAAGATGTTTTAAAGCACCAATATCCAAAGCCCACTCCAAATTAAAACTTAAAAATTAGAAAGCTGGTGGTTTATGTTTCACAAAAGTAATGTTATCTTACTTAAAACAATACAAACCACTTTGAGGCACATTTTAAATACTTTCCATTTTCCAACAGTAAATTAATTTGCAAGGCCTCTAATGTTTTGAAAGTATTATTTTCAACTAGATTTTTTTTTAACATTTTACTTTAAGGAGACCATGAGTTTAAAAGTGAATTCAAATCTAAGGCTCAGTGCTGGAGAAAAACATGCCATGTGGAATTTTTTTTCCTTTCCTAAAAGGTTGTTCAAGCACTGGTTGAATTTCTCCACCATGTTGGAAAAAGAGTGCAATGCCAGTACACTTCATGTTTGTT
Organism: Hydrochoerus hydrochaeris; assembly: GCA_004027455.1. Taxonomy (NCBI): domain Eukaryota; kingdom Metazoa; phylum Chordata; class Mammalia; order Rodentia; family Hydrochaeridae; genus Hydrochoerus; species Hydrochoerus hydrochaeris. The sequence goes on from PVLA01015408.1 coordinate 23,554, forward strand.
CTTCCTATTTACAAAACATCTAACCAAACTTACAACTTTTCTCTTAAAGATTTCATTATAATCCACTAAACACAAAAAAGAGCTCTAGAAAATCTGAAGAAGCCAGAGATACTTATTAATGAAGTCACAGTTGTGATTAAAACAACATGGGGCAGAATTTTAAAATGAATATTATTCCAACACTAATGTAACAATTGATTTAGATGATAACTATTAACGAATTATACATTAAGCTACTGACTGGAAGTCTATTGGAGAATATATTCATTGCTGCGACCCAAATGTGGCTCCTGAGGCTCTTGGGGTTAAGGACTGCGAGAGGATGAGAAAATAAGAGAAAAGACAAAGCTGGGGTCAGGTGGAGCCCTTACTCTCCTGATGGGAAGAAAGGAAATGCTCAACCACTGTAGCACCTTTATTTATATACTGGGAAAGATGAAGTCAATTTCAGCCCCTCTGCCTTGCTTTTCAGGCCTGGGCCCCTTGCCTTCTTGGTGCTGGAACAACTTGTTTACATAGCTTGTTTTGGTCTCTGTTTTTTCTGGGCTTGCTTGCTTTAGCCCCACACCTGTGATCAATCTTCAGCTTCAATGGCTCCCAACAGTTCATATTATTCAAAGTGTGGAACTATAGGTACCAGGGAGCTGCTGCATGTGAGATGAAGCCTGGCACAGAGATCCCTACCTAGTTGTGCAGCCGTGGGACTCTGCCTGGAACCTGGTAGGCCTCCACCCAGTGTCCCCAAGCACTGTGGGACCTCTGGGTCATCACTCCAGTCCTGGCTAGACCCTGCCCAGCAACTTCTAGGTAGCAGGGAGCCGCTGTGTGAGGTAAAGCCTGCCACAGGTGATTCCTACCTAACTGTGCAGCTGCAGAATTCTGCGTGGAACCTGGTAGAACCCCACAAAATATCCCTGAACACTTCGGGACCTTTAGGTCATCACTTGGGTCTTGACTGGGCCTTACCAAGCATCCACCAGGTAGCCGGGAGCTATCGCCTATGAGCTGAAGCGTACCACAAAGATCCCTACCTAGCTGTGCAGCAGTGGGTCTTTGCTTGGAACCTGGTGGAGCCACACTCAGAGACCCCAAGAAACCGAGGAGATTTGGTGTACAACGTGGCATGAGTTGAAAGCCTGCCCAGTATACTCCACATATCATTCAGCCTTACTACACCACTCAGAACCTAGTAGCACCCTGCCCAGTGGCCTCAAGCACCTGAGGTGCTTCAGTGAGCCATGTGGGGAGTGCTGAAGGTCCACCCAGTGCATACTGCCCATCTAGAGAGTCTCTAAGTGCCACTAGAGAACAAGGGAATACAGGAAAATGATAAAACAAAAGATAAAAATGCAACCTCAAACCTCCAGCCCATTCCAAACAAGCTTAGGAAACATGGACATAGAAAAAAATGTAAGTCATACAACTGAAATTTCTGAAATGATAGCAACTGAATTAAAGAGAGCAAGTCCATGAATCTATAAAGGAACTCATATCAGAAATATCCATCTAGGTAAAAGAAGAAATAATAAACATAATAAAAGAAATGTGGAACACATCTAAAGCAGACATAGTTAAAAAAAATTGAGCAGTACTGCAAAAAAGATGGAAGCCTTGCATGAACAACATGAGAAAACAACAGAATACATGAAACAGATTTAAGGAGACATTGAGGAAATCAGAAATACCATCAAAAGCTGTCAAAAACACATGACTGCAAGTGAGGACAGACTTTCAGACCTAGAAGACGTTTGCAATTAGTGAAAAAGGAAAGATTTTTTTTAAAATAACAAGGAATCAGGAAATAACAATTCAACAGGGGAACGGGAATTTAGCTCAATGGCATAAGTGCCTGCCTGGCAAGTGAGAGCTCATGAGTTTGATCCCCAGTACAAAAAAAAAAAAAAAAAAAAAAAAAAAAAAAAAAAAAAAAAAAAAAAAAAAAAAAAAAAAAAAAAAAAAAAAAAAAAAAAAAAAAAAAAAAAAAAAAAAAAAAAAAAAAAAAAAAAAAAAAAAAAAAAAAAAAAAAAAAAAA
>PVLA01015409.1:0-25479 GCA_004027455.1 Hydrochoerus hydrochaeris
TTTTTTTTTTTAAACCTTTTGGGCTACTCCCGCCTGGGACTCATTGATTTGGTCCAACTTTGGAGAAAACTAGCAAAGTTTACCAGCTGATCTGGGCTTGTGCTTATAAGAAAGACAGTGATGAGATGCCTTTGGCTTCCCCTTGGCGCTCTGTTAAACGCTTTCAGATACTGTTCCGTTCACTTTCCACCAAAGACCCAAGTTAAATAACAGCCTCCCCATCCTGCTGGTGAGGGAACGGAAGATGGAAGAGACGCAGTTAGGTGCCTGCAGATGATAACTCCCCTTTGAAAAGCTCTCAGGGGAGGCAGGATGCTCTGGGAGGAAGCAGTGATGTTTCTGGCCATGTGCCTTTGGCGGGCAGCGTATCTGGTGCAGTCCCTGTGATCCAGCACCGCCTCGGTCGCTGCCGTCCCCCTGCCTCAGACAGGGCATTCAGAGCACAGTGTCCAAGCCCAGTGGGTGTCATGGGCTCACTGAGTGCATGGACCGGGTCAGGCACCCACAGGGCAGGATGCATCCGTCCCATTCCTGTGTTAATGCGCCTTTGTCTGCCTCCCACAGATGACATTCTACAGCAGGTGTCCCCTGAAGAGATGAATGCCACATCTCTTGAGAAAACAAATATGGCAGTGGGGCCAGTGACAAGGAAAGAGCTGGATGAAAGCAAGTATATGTCATGACTGCCCTGCTCCTCAAGATTCCCTGGGCCTGGGGATTGTAGCAGGTGGCCTAAGCTGTCGCTAAGAATTCTGGGAAGCAGCTGCTGCTGGAGGGAAGCCAGCCTGACATTTGAGGTTGTGGAGAACTGTGGGAAACCCTCCCCTAACCAGGGCATCCGCGGTCTGCAGCACGGATGTGCCTGTATTTGGGGGTGATTCCTGCTGTGTAGTGTCAGGCAGTTCTGCGCTCTGGATGGTCCTCAGAGAGTAGGAATGCGGGGTTCACTATCCCTTGCAGCATGAGCTGTGAGTAGTCACTTTGTTTTCATTGGTGCTCTATCATTCACTGCCACGAGTGACTCGGCCACTGGCCTGGGAGAGCAGAGACTCCCACCTCACCCCCAGCACCCTCATTCCTGCCTCAGCCTTTTTCAAATATCTGCCCTAACAACAGAGCTGATTTCTCAGTTAGCACTGACCTCAGATGCCCAGCAAAGAAGCAGTTGGCCATGTCTGTGAATAACAAAAAACAAGACACAAAAAACAAAAAACACGAGCATTATTCTCAAATCATGCAAATAACAGAAACCATTTGCATTCTGAAGAAAATTAGCTGGGCCTGGTGTCACATGCTGGTAATCTCAGCACTGGAAGGCTGAGGCAGGGGGATTGCTGCAAGTTCAAGGTCAGCCTGGACTACATCGTGAGCTCGAGCACAGCCTGAATTACATAGCAAGACCCTGTCTCAAAAAAAAAAAATTAAAAAACTAAAAATGGGTAATTAGCAGGGTGAGACCCAAGGCATTACTACGTAAGATAATCAGCAAAGCCATCTCATAACCATAGACCCTGAGAATGCATTTCATAGGCCAGTTGGGTAAGACAAAAATGTATTTTTCAGCTGGGGATTTAGCTCAGCAGTTCAAGCACTTGCTTGGTAAGTGCAAGGTTGTGAGTTCGATTCCTGTTACAGAAAAAAATAAACAAAACAAAGAATTTTTCTGCATAATCTTGATGGGTCGTCCTATGCCATGTTTCATTGTGTTCCTTGGCCAACACAATATTCTCAACACATTTTTAGCAAAGTGCTTGGAGGGTAAAGTAGACCTGAGGCTTCACCAATGTCTTGTTAAGAGAGAAGCATGCATTTGTCAATTATTCAGGCGGGGCGCTCACACTAGATGTTATTCCACACACACCACGAGGCCCTTCCACTAATGTTCTCGTAGAATCAAAGCCACTTGTGTTGCCTGTCGGGCGAGCCGGTGAAAATGAGCTCTGTCACTAGTTTTGTGCTGGAACTTCAGATAACTGCAGGTGCTTCACGAATGCTCTGTGACACCCAGAATGCAGGTCCCCTGCCCCATGCTCCTCTGCAAATCCCTGGCAGCAGAGGGTGACTTCAAAGAGAACGAATTGTAGAGTCATTGTAGAGTCATCACAGCGAGGGTTTATTTTTCCCACAGGTTATTTCCAGCGAACCAGCTTGAGCAATTCTGAATTTGCGTCAGGTTCAAGTAAGCAAGAGGAACAATTGAAGAAAATATTAAGTAAGTAGTGTCCCTGTGTGAAACCTTTAGGCTGGATTTATGGAGTCACGTGCTTGTCTGGGGTTGTCTCCCAGGTAACCTGTTCCAGGGGCTTGTAGCTAGATTCAGTTCCTCTGAGTACTGGAATCCTGAGAAAGTAAGCAAACTATGGAGGACAGACACTTGCAAAGGATCCTGGTTCCCAAACAGGGAATCAGGTGGCGGCTGCAGGGTCTCCACCTGGGAGCATGAGCATCTCCCGTTGAAAGAGACACACCTCCCCGTCAGCAGCATCTGACTGGTGCACAGGGGAGACCTTGGCATTGCTCTCTTGTGACTCTCAGCTGTGTCGCACTGATCCACCCCAAGATTCTCATTTACTATTTGAAAAAAACTAAGGTCCAGGTGGAAGGTAGGGTAGGAAGCTCCAAAAACTGTCCCTTTACCAAACAGCAGTTGAGCTGGTTAGACCTGTCTAGCCCGCAGCTATTTTGAAACATTGGAGTCTTCTGAAAGCCTTGGAGTCCCAGGTTGCCCTGGATGAGGAGCGAGGAAGCTCCAGCCTTTCACACAGGGCTGCTGGTCTCCACCCTCAAGCCCATGGCAGGTAGCTGTGCAGCGAGCAGCCGGCATTCCTGGTGAAGTTTGCTAGTGTCAGGGTAGGGAATAGGGTCCTTGTCCTCCAAAACCTGAGCTGGGTACTTTGGTTCTGATTGCTGCTTTAAGTCATTCAAGGCTGGCTTTTAACCTGGCCATTGTTCAGAGCACCATAGATTGAAGACGCTTTCAATTAACTATAATGAGACCCCCCACACACATGTTTTGGGAGATAGATGTTAAGAAAAACCTTTGTCAGACTGTTGGTTGATTTCAAAGATAACAAAATAAAAACAGCACTCACATTCAACAAGGAATATATGCTTTGTGACAGCAGTTTGGAGAAATCACAAATGGGCCGTTCTATCCCTTAATAAGCAAAAATAAGAAATTCCTAAATAGTGGGAGGATTATATTTCATGAGTTACCAAAACTCAATACTCAGAACTCCCACATTAAACAAAATTGCAAACCATAGAAAGAAATAGAAAAAAGGGATCTGACAGAACCCATCCTGGGGTGTTGGAATTTAGTCCACCTTGGAACCTGACCATTGTAATTATTCACCAAGATGCTACATCAGCTGTTTTCAGTCTGTCCCATGAGCTAAAGATAACTATGGATAAAGGAGTTAAGGAAACCAGGTAAACAACATGTGGAAGAAATGAGACTATCACCAAAGAGAGAAATTATACAAAGGTGCTGCAGGGAAGCTCTGGAACTGAAAAGTACAATAACTGAAATGAAAAGCTCACTGGATGGTTTCAACAGTATTGGATGAAGGAGGTGGAAGAAAGGATCAGGAAATGAACGTAAGATGTGGAAATCATTCCATCTGAGGAGCAGAAAGAAAACAATGAAAAGAAAATAAACACCATATGAGAGACTTTGGGGGCACCAGCATACAAGGTATGGGAGTCTCAGAAGGGAAGGAGAAAGAGGAATTTGAAGAAACAGCAGCTCAAAACCTCCCAAATCTGATGAAAAACTGAATAGACACATTCAAGAAGCTCAACAAATGCCAAACCAGATGAACTGAAAGATATTCAAGTTGAAACAAATAATAATCTATTTGTCAAAACCCAGACACAGAGAGAAACTTGGAAGCAGCAGAGGAGAAGTGACTCATTACGTACAGACATCCCCAAGATTCATAGCTCATTTCTCTTCAGAAAATCATGGAACCCTGAAGGCAACAGGATGGGATTTCTATTTTTATATTTAAATTATTTATTCATTTCTTTATTTTGAGACAGGGGCTTGCTACACAGTTCAGGTCAGCATGGCACCCGCTATGTAGCCCAGGCCAGCCTCAGACTTGAGATGCTCCCCTCCCTCAGCCTCTCGAGTGCCGGGATTGTAGCCATGCACCCTCACGTTGCCTGGCTACTATGGAAACAGCTTGGCAGTTCCTCAAAAAATTATGCACAGAATTACCACGTGACCCAGCACTTGTACTCCTAGGCCTATGCCCACTAGAATTGAAAACCAGAGTTCAGACAGATGCTTGTTATTCACAACAGGAAATCGCAGAAGCAGCACAAGCCCACTGACAGATATATAAACAGAATACGGGGTATCGCTGAAGTTCTAATGCATGCTACACTATGCATTAGACGACGCATGAACGATGAACCTGGAAGGAATTGTGCTGAGTGAAATAAGCAAGACATAACAGTAAAGATATCGTATGAAGCCATTACTGTGTAGGGGCATGAAGTGGAGTTTACCAGGCGGTGGGGAGGAAGAAGGGGAGCTGTGGCTTGGTGGGTATCTCAGCACTGCAAGTGGGGCTGGAGGTGTGGCCCGGAGGTGCTGCACTTGCCTGAGGTATGCCGGGCTCTGAGTCCCATTCCTGCCCTGGGAGTGAGACTGGAAAGCGGGGAAGATTTACTGAAAATAAAAGCAAAACCTAGTGTGCTCCCCTGAGGCTGGGGCAGAGCTGTCACAGAAGGAAGGTGTCCGGGTGCGGTGCGCGGGTGCACGGCTGCTCCAGGCCTGTGACAGGGCAGAGTGGAGGCTGAAGTGGGAGGCACCTGCCCCCCTCGGTCTCCCCGATGCCTGCCTTGATGCCTTCCAGGGATGCATCACCCCCACGTGGTAGACCCAGGTGCTGGGTGCTGTCCTGGACCAGGAACTCAGGGTTGCTCTCTTTCCATGCACTGCCCAGTTGGTGCCCAGTGCTCTCTCACTGGTGACCGATAGGGTGGCTGGTGTCGGGGATTGGGTGAGGGAGCAGACACAGCCTGCACCTGCTGTCCCTGTACTTGCTGTGTAGGGACCAGGAGATGCCCCCTCTTCCAGTGGGTGATTGCAGTGTCTCTGCATCCTCCCCTGCATGCAGCAGGGGACTGAGTGCATCTGAGGACAGCAATCTGTGGGGTTCGGGGGGATGCTGTCCCCAAGGCCTGCTGACCGGTACCATGCCATGTGGGCACTGCATGGCCAGCCAGCTTCTCCCTGGGCTGCGTTTTCAGGAGCCTTAGGTCAGCACATCCGTGTGGTCCTCCCCCTGCACCCTGAAGCCCCATGGCTCCCCCTGGTGCCTGGCAAGGATGCCCCCAGCTAAGTTCAGACACCCTGAGCCAGGGCCTCCGACGACCGAGCCTGCGGCAGTGGGATGTTTGGTGGCTGCGCTCTGCGACCCAACAGGCAAAGTCTAGAAGGGTGAAAGCTGTGAAAGGGGAGGAGGCGACCTCGGCACACTTCACGCACTGCAACCCTAAACCTTCGGTGAACCTTCAGCGTTACAAAACAAAGGCCTTTGTGACCTTTTAAAATGCTTTGCTTTATTTCTACCCTGTCAGCCTTCACCCCATTTTGGGGGGTTTATCTTAGGGAGAGTCTTATAAGTGGGTTAGAATGACAACAGGAACGGGAAGGAAGGTCATGGCATGAAAATGACAGTGGGGGGCAGTTGTAGCCATGTGCACGGGCGATATTAACTGCAGTCACAATGGTCCAGCACCGCCTCGGTTGCTGCCGTCCCCCTGCCTCAGACAAGGTGTTCAGAGCACAGTGTCCACAGCCCATTTGGTGTCATCAGCCCACTGTGTGCATGGACCGTGTCAGGCACCTGCAGCACAGGATGCGTCCGTCCTGTTGCTGTGTTAACACACCTTTGTCTGCCTCCCGCAGATGACATTCTACAGCAGGTGTCCCCTGAAGAGATGGATGCCACAGCTTTTGAGAAATTGAGTACAACAGTGGGGATGGTAACAAGGAAAGATCTGCATGAAGGCAAGTATATGTCGTTACTGCCCTGCTGCTCCCGTTTCCATGGGCCCAGGAGTTGCTCCTAACTGGGGCATCCGAGGTCTGCAGCATGGATGTGCCCGTATTTGGGGGTGATCCCTGCTGTGCAGTGCCGGGCAGGTTCTGTCCTCTGGGTGGCATTCAGGGAACAGGAACCTGATTTGCACATGGGGTTCACTGTCCCTTGTGATGTGAACCCTGAGAAATGCAGAACCCTTCTGGCCAACATGCTTTGGACTTCCATGTACATGAAGAAGCTTCAGCAAGCCCCAGTGCTAGTGAATACACAGTCAAGGGAGAGATAAGACCCCAAATGACATGTCCTAGGCATACTCATGACAATGACAGAAAAGAAGAACATTCTTTTCCCCAAAGTGGCTTCATTTTTTTGCAAACAGGTAGCACTTTAGGTATTGAGACAGGTCTTCAATCACAGGTAATAAGAATGCAATTCCGTATCGGAAATCTGCCAGCAGAGGTCAAATGCCCGGGGGAGGCGGGGGCAGGCACCCTGCAATGGTGTTTGGCACACTGATGTCCGTTCCGGGTCCTGAGGGTCGTTTCTCCAAGCATTGCCTGGGCTTCTCTGCAACGGGCAGTCAGGTGACATCACCTCTATATCACCTTTCAAACACGCGTTTCTTAGCTGGATGTGGTCATGCGTGCCTGACATCCTAGCACCCGGGAGGCAGGCAGAGGCAGGAGGATCGCTGTGAGTCTGAGGCCATCCTGGGCTACACAGTGAGTTCAAGGCCAGCTTGGACTACATAGTGAGACCCTGCCACAAAAACCAAAACCAACGAACGACCACACATACACATATGCACACATGCACACATTTATTCATGCAAGTTGGGTTCTATATGAGCATTTCAATTTAAACATTGAAAGTAAAAATGTAAGAAGATGCGTGCAAGTGTGCTCTGAAGAAAATCTTTTCTTATTCTGAGGAATCAGACTACATTCTTGACAGAATGGACAAACTCATGGATGACGGTACATTCGGGTGACATGGGCGACACTGGGGCCCGTACCTCACAGTCAGTCCTTCCTCCCGAGCTCACGGTGCAACGTGAGGCCGAGCCGAGGCTCCAGCAGAGGGAGCTCAGACTCCACGGTAGAGGAGACGCCGGGCAGGCCCAGGTCGGGGTGGGGCTTCCGGGGCCCAGTGGGGGTGTGCGGCTGGCGGATGTGCAGCTCGGCACGGGCAGGCAGGCTGCCACCGCGGGCAGATGACGCCAAGAAGGAGCATGAGAGCTGGCAGCGGCTCTTCCCAAGGCACCAGCAGGCCTCCCCCCGGGCGGTGGGGTGAAGCGAGGGAAAGCGTCCCTCCACGGGCGCCTCCTGCTGACCTGTAAGTGGAGGGGCCGGGTGGCTCCGCAGATAGGATGACCGGGCCGGCGCTTGGCCGTAGGGGCCTCACTAGCACAGAGGGGGCCCTGTATGTCCTCCCCAGCCCGCAGACAGAGCGAACCCAAACTAACAAAGGAGGCAAACAACTACAGCTCCACCAAGCAGTTCTTCCTTTGCAAAATAAAAAAGGAGGGAAATAAGAGATCAAGGATGTCTTTTCCAGGCTGGCAGATGTGTGAATGGCCACACAGCTCCCAAGCCCGCCCATGGGTGGGGGCTTTGGGATGAGAATTGCTGATTACCCATCAAGAGTTTCTAAAAAAGCTGGGCACAGTGGCACACACTGTAGTCCCAGCACTCGGGAGGCTGAGGCAGGAGGATCACTATGAGTTTGAGACCAACTTGGGTTACAAAGTGAGTTCAAGGCCAACCTGAACTGTCAAAAAAAAAAAAAAAGAGTCTAAAAGCGAAGCCCAGCAATCTGCATATTTTTACATTGCACCTCAGATGGTCTTCAGGGGTGTATGAGTGTATCAGTCAGTGTTTACTAGAGAAACATAGCGCAAGGTGTACAAATGCATAAGAATTTGCAAGACTGGCTCAGAGAGGACGCAAACAGAGTTGGATGCAGAGGGTCTGCACAGCAGAGCCCGAAGGATGGAGCCTGAGGGCTGGTGCTCACTGCAGGGTCCCATGGAGTCCGTGTGGGGAGGCCGAGGGGTCTGGGTGGAAGGCTGAAGCATCTCCCGGAAGCTGAAGATCTCTGCTGGAGCCGGAGGTGACCACGCCCAAGGCAGAGGGGAGGTCTGGAGCTCCTCCAGAGAAACAGAAGCAGGCCCCTCCCTCCTCCTTTCCCCTCAGTACCCCCCAAGCCACAGCCACATCAGGGCAGGTCTTCCGCACCCAAGGGTGAGCAGTTGCTGAGCCTGTATAGTGACACTTCTCTTACTCAAATTGACGCAATCAGTGAACTATCACGACCAAATACTGTTCTGACTCATGTGGCTAATATGTCAGATTCATTTCCTGGAAATTTCATGCTGGTCAGCAGCGAAACACAGCGGGTGTCTCCTGGCACCGAGCCGGCGAGGAGGCCTCGTGCCAGCTGCCCAGTGAGTCAGGCCCGTCTTCCCAGCTGCTCACCTTTCCTGCTCAGCTTCCCTGAACCCTGACCATTGATCTCTCCCACCCAGGTGTAGGCCCCGCTTAGGGTGCTGGAGAGTGCAGTGGGTCCCCCCACCCAAGTTCTCTAGCCCTGGTGGGAGAGTGTTCGATCACTGGGGGTGTGTCTCAAAGAGTATCAGGGGACTCCAGCCTGGCCCTCTGCTTCCCAGCTGTGAGGCCAGCAGCTGCTCTGTCTCATGCCCCATCCCCCTACGATGGGCCACTTTGCTGTGATCCCAAAACAACCGAGCCAGCTATGAGCCACAGTAAAGTGTCTCCTGGTTACTAGCCCCCCTTCCCGTAGTGCCAGCTATTGGGGAACCCTGAAGTGAGTTCCAGTCTCCTGCCTGGGTTATGGTGCACAGTGGGAAAGGAAAGCAACTGTGAGGAAGTGGAGAGGTGCGTAGCAGGGATCCGGGACAGCCGATTGCCACCCACCCCCCCCAAAGAAAGGCCCAGGTCCCCAGCTAGCATCTTATTAGCCAGTGCAGGGTGCAGTTTGGGCGCTTTTCCTGGAGCAGCAAGAGACTGTGGTAGGCTGGGCAGGTTTAACATCGTACCAGAAATGAGCCAAGAGCCATCCCCACACCTGGGTGCTAATCTCACTGACTGACAGGAAGGTGAGTTCCGCAGTCCAAGACCACCCAAGAGGCGGGCAGGGACACGAGAGCCCAGACCTGCTCTATCAATGCACAGTTTGTGGTCCCCAACACTGGGCATGTTTTTCTTTTTGTGGTGCTGGAGGTGGAACCCAGGGACCTGCACAGGTTAGGACAGCACTGTACCACTGAGCAGTGCTTTCAGCCCAAGGTTTTCTTTTGTGTAGAGAAAATTCATCAAACCACCCCAAAGTGCCCTTCCCAGCTTGCAGAATTCTCCCACTGGGAGCTGGGACTCTAGCTTGGCTCAAACCCACCTGGGGTATGGGAGTTTTCCTTCTCCTATTTCATCCTTTTTGATTTCTCTGTATTTTTTGAGATGAGGTCTTGCTGTGTAGTGTAGGCTGAACTTGCATTAACTGTGAAGCCCAGGATGGCCTTGAACTCCTGGGGAGCCTGCTGCTTCCGATCCTCCTGCTTCAGCCTCCTGAGTGCTGGGATTACATGAGTGTCCCATCACACCCAGATCCTCCTCCCATTTTTGAGGTAGGCTCTTGCTATGTCACCCAGGCTGGCCTCAAACCTGTGGTCTTCAGCCTCAGCCTCCCTAGCTGGAATTACAGGCGTGGACCACCACACCCAGCCTGCTCTGATCCTTTTTGATAGCTCTACTTTCCAACTGTTAAACAGTCTAAATAGGGTGCTGGGGATCCAGCTCAGCAGCACAGTGCCTGCCTGGCAAGCATAAGGTCGTGAGTTCAATTCCTGGTACAAAAAACTAAATAAATAAAAAATAATCCAGACAGATCTTCCCTGGGTTCCTACCCACTGTTCCAGTTTGGTCCCTGGAATTTCTTGTGACAGCTCTCAGCCCCTCCCCTGGGCCATTCCTGTGGGGCCCCGCCCTTCTCCACACGGAGGAGTCAAAGGTGGCCAAGGGCAGGGCCAGGATGGGAATGTTTCCCGTGCTCAGTTCTGTCCTCTTTCTACCCAGCTGTCCTGTAGCTCTTCTATTGATAAATAATCCAGCAGGGTTCATTTCCTTCTTTGGTCCTTGCAACTTGAGAAACATTTTGTATGACACACTGGGGCTCAGAAATCATTTTCATAAACCTCGCGCTATCTGTAAGGTGGGTCTTATTGTCTGTTTATCTCTGAGGGGCTCTGCGGCTGGCTGGAAGTCCTCCTTAGGGTCCTCTAAGTGTGGCCCCCAACTAGCAGCAGTGGTGTCTCTCAGGGTTTGTAAGACAAACACGTTCTTCCCATCCCAGACCTACAGAGTCCGAAACACAAGGATGAGCCCAGGACTGTGCTTACAATGAGCTTTTCCCGTGCTTTTGACGCCCCTCATGCTGTGGGGAGAGTGGCCTTGACCATGAGTAAGTTCCCTGGGAAGGTGTTAGATTAGGAAAAAAAACCAAAACAAAACCCAGAACCAAAACACTGATATCTGTAGTCTGTTTAGACTTTTCTTGAAAATCCTCTGTTTCAATTATGGATAAAGCTGCTTCAACATGAAACAGAATGAACTCCAGGCTGGTGCTCTGTTGTAGATGTGTGTGTGTGTGTGTGTGTGTGTGTGTGTGTGAGAGCTTTCCTTCATGATGACAAAATACCCGAGGCAGGTAGCTCACCAAAGGAAAGGTGTATCACGGCTCACAGTTTTGAAGGTTCTAGCCTATAATCAGCTGGCTCCATTGTCTTGGGACCATGACAAAGTGGTTCATCAAGGTGGTAGAGTGCAAAACAGTGCCTTACAGCTAGGAAGCAGAGGGAGAGGCTGGGGTCCCATGATCCTCTTTGAGCCACACCCCCAATAACCTAAAGGTCTCCCACCAGGCCCCACCCCTTAGAGGTTCCAGATCCTCCCAACGACACCACCCTGGAGACCAGGACTTTATCACACTAGCCTTTGGGGAGCTGTCCAGTTCCACATGTAACACTGTGTCATCATTTGTCTTTTTTGTAGACCGCATTTTAGAGGAGAAGAGGGATAGAGAATCTTCCCTAATCAACAAGAATGGGTCTGCAAGAACACTTCGACAAACTGCCAGTGCAGGTGACCATCCAGATGGCACAAGGGAAGAAGGGTGCTCAGGGGCAGGGGGCTTGAGTGTGCCCTTGGCCTTTTGTGCTACTTTGAATGGACGTCAACACGGTTCTGACTCAGCTGCAAGTGCGTGTGGTCTGCAGTTCAAACTCCACCATACGACCACCACAGAGGTTTCTACATGGCCAGGGTCATTCAGCACATAAGCATTGCTGGGCACGGTGGCTCATGCCTATGTTCCTAGCGCTTGGAAGGCTGAGGCAGGAGGATTGCATGAGGCCAGCCTGGGCTACATAGTGAGTTTAAGGCCAGCCTGAACTACACGGTGAGACCATGTCGCAAAACAGAACAAAACAAAACATTCCCCTCCCCCACAAAAAATCCAAAACAGACAAAAGGTGAGGCCCTGTCACTGCCAGATGCAGAAGCTTTCTGACAGGCAGGAAGGGGCTGGATGTCAGAGTGACCCTGGTCCCTGATGAGCCTGGCCTCTTCCTTGTGGTTCGATTACCTGAGGTCTGCTGGGCACCATGCCCAGTCTAGCCCCTCCACACAGCCACCGTCTGCCCGAAATGTGCCCACTTGCACCTCTCAACACAGAGCCCTCCGGACCGCTTGTCTGCTGCCTCCGCACATCCCAGCGGTGAAGGTTTGCGGTGTTCCGTTTCTCCCCTGGCCCAGGAAGGCAGCACTGTCCTCCTGCACCCCGGCTTCGCACAGCCTCTGTCCCTGATGACCCCCTTATGCTTGTCGTTGTACCCCTAGCCCCCTTTCCCGGGTCTCACGTCTCACTTTTTCACTGAATTACAAGTGGAGTTTCGGGACCCCGTGGGTCCTGATGCTAGCTGGATCTCCTCCCCTGAGACCAGCTAGGGCAGCCTCTATGCCCAAGCCATGTCTGTGGCCTCCAGAACCACCCTGATTTTTCTGTCTGTGTGCCCCCTAGAGGGCTCTCAGGCCAGGACCGTCTCTGGCATCGCATGATGCTTCCGGCCGAATATCCCCCCTCCCAGGGTGGCCGACGCGATCTCACTCTCCCTGTCCCCTCGGCCTTGTGTCTCCCCCAGACCTGCCTTGCAGGCAGCTCCTGCACTTCCTGCAGAAGAACATCATCGTGGCGGCCTGTGTCCTGGCCGCTCTCTTCGGGCTGGGGGTCCTGCTGGTGTTCGCGCTGACTTCCTACGTGAGGAGGAGGCAGCCACAGTGAGTTCCTTCCAAGAAGTCCTGGTGTTTGAACCGGTGTTGCCCCATGACGTCTGGCAGGCCCCTGGAGGAGGCGGGGTCCCTATGCCCGGGACTCCCCAAGAGGACACGGGGCCCAAGGAGACCAGGTTCTAGGCACTGCCTCATTCTGCCTTTTTTGAGACAGGGTCTCGCTGTGCAGTTCAGGCTGGCTTTCAGCTCACTTTGTAGCCCAGGCTGGTCTCGAACTCTCAACGATCATCCTGCCTCAGCCTCCCGAGTGCTGGCATTTCAGGCATGTGCCACCTCGCCTGGCTGGGCCCCTGGGTTTTGCCCAGTACCATATTAGGCGCCCAGCTTGTCCCCAGAGAGAGGGGTGCAGGTGTGTGATGAGTGATGAACTGTCTGTCCCCATTACCGCCCTTGGCTCTGACACTGAGGCTACAGCATTTAAATTTTCCTGCAGAAGTGGCATGGCTGTCCTTAAATGCCAGGGCCCCAGGGAGAGTCAGGCTGGCCACCAGCTCCCCTCCAGCTTCCTCCTCCGAGGCAGGAGTGGAGGGGGAAGCGAATAGGGAGCCTTGAATGTGGTAGAGGTCAGAGATGCAGGGTTCAAGAGCTGCTGAAAATGAGCTCTGTCTGCCACACAAGTCAGGTCAGGGCTCGTCTGTCCCTCCGGGCCCCGAGGTTGAGAAGTAGTGGCAGGGTGGCTGCTCCATCCCCGACTGAGCCCGTGCTGATCACGACCAGGCAGGGAGGGAGGGTTCCCCAGCCGCCTGTGCTGCCCAGAGCCAGGAGGGTTTCATACACCACAGGCCTTCCCGGTGGGCAGCAGGACTGGACCCCCCATTGCCAGCCTGAATCCCTGCAGAGGGTGGGAATACCCAGTCTCCTGAGTGCGCCCTGTGATTTTTTTGTGGTTTTATTCTAGACAACCTCCAGCGAACATGACTTACAATATTTTTATATTGGATGAAAAGAGTTGGTGGCAAAAGCCTCAGGAATGTCTCAGAAAATTTGTAGAAAACCACAAACAGTCAAAGTCCAACTCAGGTGTGTAAGCCAGTGCAAGGGGCCACCCAACCCAGGCTCTGAGGCAGCAGCAAGAGGAAATTCTCCCGGACACCATGGAGAGGCTGGCGGGTCTCTGGCTGTGAGATGATTCATCTCCTCTCCCCCATCTTGAATGGACCAAGAAAGAGCCTTACCATTGACGTCTGTGGTGACACGGCACTGATGACCAATGCAGGAGACTCAGGCGAGTCCCTGAAGGCAAACCCGACCAGTGATGATGGATTTACTCCTTTAGTAAAGTGGTTGATTGATTTAGCCCTGGATGGTAGATGCTAACTGCACACCTGATATGTATCCTAGACCAATCAGAATACAAGGAGGGAACCCCGAGGGAGCCAGGCTCGGACCGGGCCCCACCCGGCAAGATCACAGTCTAGCCTGGCAGGCACAAGGTCCCGGGTTCAAGTCCCAGCACAGTGGTGAAGGCCAGGAGAGTCTAAGAGAGCCTCAGACAGGCTGGACTCTTCCGGGGGTGAACTGCAAACCCCAACAGGAAAGAATTGGGAACACGCACCTCAAACCCATGCTCCTCCCACCTTTCAGCCTCCTTCAAGTGGCTTCCATCGGCCAAATCCAACAGGAAGCTGGAAGTGGAAGTGTTGGGTGAATTTCCCAGAAAGACATAAAAGAAACACCTACTTCTGCCCTGAGAGGGAGCCGGCAGTCCAAAAAATGACTCACGAATGTCCAGCTTGGCAGGGAAATGAGCTCATGGCTCAGGGAGCAGTGGGCCACTTGTGGGTGGCAGCACAACTGAAGTCACCAGCTCCCATTTGCTAAGCTGCTGGTTTTCTCTCTTTCTCTCTTTCTCTCTTTCTCTCTTTCTCTCTTTCTCTCTCTCTCTCTCTCTTTCTTTCTTTCTTTCTTTCTTTCTTTCTTTCTCTTTCTTTTCTTTCTTTCTTTCTTTCTTTCTTTCTTTCTTTCTTTCTTTCTTCTCTTGCTTTCTTGCTTTCTGCTTTCTGCTTTCCGCTTTCTTTTTCTGTCTTTTTGAGACAGGGTCTTGCTATGCAGTTCAGGCTGGACTTGGGCTCACTTTGTAGCCCAGGCTGGTCTCGAACTTGTAATGATCCTCCTGCCTCAGCCTCCCGAGTGCTGGGATGACAGAAGCGCACCACTGCGCCCGGCTAAACTGCTGATTTTCTAGGGCTGGGAGTGAACAGCAAGCAGCGGAAGCAAAGAGGAGAGAATGTGGGGAGAGTTGTGTGTACCCTGTTCCCATCCCATCCTTACTGGGGGACACCGCTGGTCTCCTTGGAAGGCTAAATGGCACCCTTGCCAAACCGGGGTTACTCTGGCTAGGGGTCACGGATGGTTCTCCCTACAGCGAGGAGTCGCTGGTACAGGGCAGGCAGAGCGCAGAGTGGGTTTGGAAGGAAAGCAACCAAAAATGCCTGGCACGGTGCATCGCTTGGGCCAGCAGCCTCCATCTTTGTCCGGTCTGAATGAAAAGTCCAAATCCACGCCCCCCACACAAGGCCCACAAAGTCCCCAGCTCTGTACCCTGAAGGGTGGAGTCGGCTCCCACTGAAACTCAAAGCTTTAGTCTTACACAGGTGTTTGTCTAAGGAACTGGGAGAAAAAGGCAAGGGACAGGGTAACAACACAGCTATGACAGTCCTGCTTTGGTAGCTGGTCACAGGGTTAAGTGGGTCACGGCTTCCCTCTTCTGCCCGTCCCATGTGCTGTGTGCACGAGTGTGTGCGTGCGTGTGTGCGCGTGTGTGTGCACGTGTGTGTGTGTGCGCGCGCGGGCGCACTGGGCATTGAAACGGAGCTATAGCCTCAGCCCCTTTTTATTTTTCATGTGGGACAGAGTCTCACTGACTCACTCAGTCACCTGGGCTGGACTCGAACTTGTCCCTCTTGTCCCAGCCTCCCGGAGTTCTGGGATTACAGGCACGATGCACGGTGGCTCCTACCCTCTTAGCACCGTGGCCACTGGGGCTCCGGTTCCTGGGGGACTTCCCAGGGTCTTCCGCTGACGGATGTCATCTTCAGGGGCCATGGCGGTCCCTGGTCAACTTCAGTACCATCACGAAGGGCGCGACTGTGCATCAAGTTGGGGTTTCGCAGGATGCCGTACGATTTAGTGAATCGGATAACATGCAATTCGTGTGGCTCCAGCAGTTAGAGTAGCGGTCACTTGGCGTCCTGTGGTCTGGTGGTCAATCTCTATCACAACCTGGAGCTGCTGCCCAAGGGGAGAAGACACAGCGGGGCCTCCCCAGCCTGTGACCTTCGTCCTGGGCTTCTGTGTTTGGCGGGTCCTTCTGGTATCACTGGCCCGCCCCGTCTGATGGCTCCACAGCCAGGCAGCCCGGCCTTCCCCGGGTTCTCTTCTGTTCAGTCTCCTTGGTTCCCAGACAAGCGACCCAGAGGAGGACACCTTTGGAAGGCCGAGAAGGTCAGCAGCTTTCTGTCGACTTCGGAGGGTCGTGCTTATTTGCTTCATGATGATGTCATGTCCACAGCTACAGCTGGGCTTGGCATCACTGCCCGATTCAGCTTGTGACAATCTGTATTTTCCAAGGCTGGTTTTGGCACCAAGCAAACAGGACTTTGAACTGGGAGTGTGACAGAGTGGCTGTCCCTGTGCCTGTCATATCAGTGGTGATGATGCCAGGCCCTGGTGTTCCCTGAGGGGCCACATGGCCCGAGGGGGACAGGGGCAAGGGCCTCGGTCTGCTCTCTCCACCCATGGCCAGGACATCAGTGGAAGAGTCCTGCACCTTTCTGTATTGGGAATGTCTC
Source organism: Hydrochoerus hydrochaeris (assembly GCA_004027455.1). NCBI lineage: Eukaryota > Metazoa > Chordata > Mammalia > Rodentia > Hydrochaeridae > Hydrochoerus > Hydrochoerus hydrochaeris. Next base: position 16,216 of record PVLA01015409.1, read on the forward strand.
ACTCGGCTGGGGAAGTAGCTCAGTGGTGGAGCACAGGCTCAGCACGAGCCAGGCCCCGGGGGCACGAGGTGAGCGCCTGCAAACTCCCGTTTCCTCCTCTGCCCTGCACGGCCCTGCAGGCCTGGGCTTTGCTGAGATGCATCCCAGCAGCCCCTGCAGTTGGCCTCTGCTAAGGGGAGGCCTTGGCCTGAGCCTGGAGGGCAAAGGAGGGAAAAGCAGCTTCCCTCCGGGTTTCCTGTTAGTGCGATTCTCCGGAAGCAGAGGACAGCCGCAACCTGGTTGGGAAGGGAGGGCAGGGGAGGGAATGGGGCTCCCGAGGGCTGTCCTCTGGGCTGTCCCAGTGGAGGCTGGAGGGCAGTGTCCACCTGGCCATGACCCGGATGAGATGGGCGACTTCTAGCACCGGCTCAGCAGGCGCACAGCTCCCAGGAGGTGGGTCCGGGAAGGACCTTTCTCTATTCGGGGCAGGCAGGGAAGGAGTGGGCGGCCCTGCAGGGCTGTGGACTGGTCTGCATGGGTAGTGAAGCCACGGCGGCCCCAGAGGCCCCGCCAGTTCTTCACCGCTTGGGAAAGCCAGCCCAGCCCCAGGAGACCTGTTTCCACCAGAGCCACCCAGCTAGCGGCCTTGGGCTGAGGTCCTCCTCCAGCTGCAGTGACCTTGTGTGTAGACAGAGGAAAGTCCCAGTGCAGACACCTGTCAGGCTCCCGGGCGCCCCAGACCCCTCAGGACACTGTGTGTCCAGCACTCACCCCACACCTGGGTGACATGAGCACAGGGTCACGCTGTGGACGCACCACGGGCTGCTCTCCAAACATCCCAGATGTGTGTTCAGACGTGCGCAGAACCCCACACCCACTCGGGACATCTGACTCACAGCCTGCTGTCCCGTACCCTCAAACCGGCGTACAAAGTCACACTCATACCCTGAGGCCAGGAGAAGCCCTGGCCCCTCTCGGGGTCTCGGAGGAGGAAGGGGGTGTGGGGAGGGCTGCAGCACCCCCAGACCTGGCGTGAACGGAGCCCACAGGCAGGGTGACTGCTGGGGCCTGGACCCAGGGTGTAGGCGTGGGAGAGGGAGAATGGGGTGGGGGTGAGGGATGAGGGTGGGGGGAGGGAACAGGAGGTGGGGGGGGGACAAGGGGGTGTGGGTGGGGGAGGGCAGGAGAAAGTGCGGATGGGGAGGATTTGAACAGTGTCGGCTGGGTGCGAGGCACAGTGGTGGGGACAGGGACAGGCAGGGGTGGATGGGAAAAGGGCTGGTGGGGGCGAGGAGAGCCGTCCCTGGCCAGCGGCAGCCTTGCTGCTATTTGCCAGCCTTGGTCCCTACTCAAGTAGCATTGTTAGATGCCTCCTGGGCCATGCACAGTGTTCAGGGACGAGCTCCCCACATGCCCACCCTCCCGGACTTCCTCACGGGGGGCCGACCCCCAGGCCCTGCCTGTGACTTCTGTGGCCTCAGCCTTCCCGGTGAGGGATCCCACGTCACGGACGAGAAGCAGAAACTGGGAGGAGGGAGGGTGGGGTGCAGCCCCAAGGCTGTGGGCCACGGGAGGGGCACCATGCCCATCGGGGGGCAAGGCCATGTGCTGTGGCCCCTGGTGTGCAAGGATGAGGGAGACGGGGAGGCTAGGGAGCTGGGGTGGGGGTGCCCTGTGTCTGCGCCTTGCTGTATAGCTGCCTCCTCCTGCAGCCTCTCCCTGGCATCCTGGGCAGAACCCAAGCAGCTCTGTGTACTGTGTACCCAGGTGCCCAGGCTGCTGCTGTCCCCACCCTGGTCTCCCCATGGAGCCCCCTGCCCCACCCTACCCTGCCGAGGTCAGGGACAGCCTGTCCCCCTGCGTGGCACACCGTGGGAGCTCTGAGCTTTGGGGCCGGCCCATCTTGGGTTCCCCTTCCCCCTTCCTGCGGAATAAGTAAGTCACCCCTGGGGGGCGTTGGGCAGGAGCAGGCCCAGACCTGTGACCCACTCAGGGAAAGTCTTGCAGTCCTGTTTCCACCAGCCTGGGGCTCCCCCTCTTCCCTCCTGCTCTTTCTGACCCTGCACCCAGGCCTCCCATGAGTCCCAAGCCCTGCCTGCCGTGATCCTGCCTCCTGCACCCCCTATGCTGCCTGTGGGGCCCACACCACGTGGCCCCGGAAGTGCCCTCTGCCCTCCCCGGAACCCAGGGCCTGCGATTTTCCTTGAACACAGCACTTTGAGACATCAAACGCAGCCTCTTTCCTGTCTTCGCACCGCGGAGGAGCTGCGGGCTGCCGGTGAGGGCCCCGGGCGCCAGGCCTTTGGGAGCAGGGCTGGGGCATCCAGGTGAATGGCCACTCCGACCTTCTGCCCAGCCCTGCCACCCGGCCACCCCGAGGGACGCAGGAGCGCCAGGCAGAGGACGCAGCCCCTGTGCCCGGCTGTGGGTGCGGGGCGGGTGGGGCCGGCGTGGCTCCCGGGTGAGGACTCGGCTGCCAGAAGCCAGATTGACCGTGTGGGCCCCCCCTGTCCACGTAGAGCCAGCTCTGAGTCGGTGCTGGGGACCCGAGAACCTGTGACTCCCGAGTGGCCCATTCTCCTCTCCCGAGTGCACATCCCCAGGTAGGTCGGGCCGGACGGGAGCACTGGCTGCTGCCGTCCCTGGGTGGCCTGTGTCTGGGGGAGGGACGGTGCCACCCGGAGTGTGCAGGCCGCTGGGAGGACGGGGCAGTGGAGCGGCTCAGGCCAGCCACTGTGGGGAGCAGCTCGCCCCGCAGGGCCCGGCCCTCTGCGGCACAGCAAGTCTGGGCCCCGCTGTGGGCTGTGTCTTTGGCCAGGAAGCAGAGAAGCCTGCGGAGCCCCGGGATGGTGCCCTTGGCGCCCGGATGCTGCTGGCTCGGGCTCGGGCTCGGGCTTGGGCGTCTGAGTCCTGCCTGGCTGCTGTGCGGCCTGGCAGGCGGCCTGGCCTCCCCAGGCGGCCTCTGTGAAATGCAGAGCAAGCCTGGGGTGTCTCCCATGGGAAAGGCTGGGCTGCACGTGACAAGCTCGTCACTCTTGCCTGGGGCGTGGCAAAGGGCATACAGTAGGCACCTGTTGTGGCATCTCCTGTGATCCAGAGGCTGAGAGGATTGTCGTGAGTTCAAGGCCAGCCCGGGCTACATGGCAAGATCCTGTCTCAAAAGACAAGACAACAACCACCTCCAGAAAGAAAGGGATTAGGGTCAGGGAGACGGCGATGGAAGCTCTGCCCGCCAAATGCAGGCTTCTCCCCGCTGCCCACTGGCACAGCCTGGGGACCCCGTGCCCGGCTGCTGCTCACATGCATGCTCCGGGCAGGCCCTGGATCCCAGCTGCCCCAGCCGCTCACCAGCTGGGTGACTTTGCCATGTCCTTGCCCCTCTCTGTTCCAATCACCAGTCCTCCCTTCACGGGCTCCCGGTGAGGGTGGGGGGCACCCATGGGGCCCCGCAGGCCCCCCCAAGCTGTGGCCCTCGTCCCACTGGCAGATGTCTTGGTCTCTCTTTTCTCTCCCCTCCCCTCCTCCCCCTTTCCAGTAAGAAGCCTGAGTGCAGGGTTTACACTCAGCCTCATCCCAGCCCTTTTTATTTTTCATTTAGAGACAGGGTCTCGCTAAGTCAATTTAAATTTTCCAGGCTGGGATTGAATTTGGAACTCTCCTGCCTCAGCCTCCCAAAGTGCAGGGATTACAGGCAGGTGCCACCACACCCAGCTCCATGTGGCAGACATTTATTAGGAGGAAGCAGGGCCACATGGGAAGCAAGTGCCCCTGGGCTCTGTCTTGGGAAACCTGGTGTGGTCAGAGACGGTGGCGGGGAGCCGACAGGATGACCATCCGTGACTGTGGGGGCTGTGATACAGGGGAGCAGGGACCCTGGGAGCCCACGGGAAGTGTCCAACCCGCCAGGCAGGGAGGTGGGACTGGGAGGGGACAACTGAGGCACCCGTACGTGGCCAGGGCGGAGGTGCTGGGTTCCGTGCCTGCCCAGCGGCGTCTCGGCCCCTGCAGGCTGCTCACCGTGTAGGCGTCCAGCGCCTCTGTCCCGGCTCTGGGGACATGCATGGGGCCTTGACGCCATGCCTGGTTGATGCAGGGCCAGGACGATGCAATGTCTTCATTCTCGCAGGGACAGAGACCCTGTGTCACCATGGTGATATACGCACCAGATCTTAGGTGGTGAAGAACTGTGAAGCCGGGCCAGGGACAGAGGGGTGCTGTGTTAGGTGTGGGGTCAGGGAAGGCTGGGGTGAGGGGTGACATTCAGACAGAGACTGAGTCAGGGGGAGGGTCCCAGACAGCAGGCATGGGTAGTGCAAAGGCTCTGGGGTCAGCTGTACCTGACCTGTCCAGGATCTGGGTGATAGCATGAGGAGTGGTGGGGGGGCATGGCGAGTGAGCCAGGGTGTGATGGTGACATCGTACAGGGCCTGGGGGACATGGTGGGGACTTGGACTTTCACCTGGAGCAGGTGGGTTCCCTGGAGGCTCCCGGCAGAGAAGGGTGTGGTGTCAGAAGGGCTGGGAGCTGGGCTGGACTGCAGTCCCTGAGCTTGGCTCTGCGTCCAGGACCCCACCTGATCCCGAGTCAGGGCAGGTCCGGACCCTCTGATTGTCACTGTGGTGGGGAAGGGACCCAGTGCCCTGTACGGTGAGAAGTAGCCATGCAGTGCCTGGAGCGGGGACAGGGATGGAGTGGGTGGTGACGGCAGCGGGGGCTGCCTCAGTCTCCCCTCTGGGCACTCATGTGAATCGGGGCTTGGGATGCTCAATGCGTGTTCAGGCCCCGCTAACTACATGCAGATTAACAGACTGGGAAGGTCCTTCCTCCACTTGGGAGGCTGAGGCAGGAGGATCTCTGTGAGAGACCCTGTCACTCCTCTTGGGCCTTTCATCCCTCCACTGCCTTCAAAACGCACCTGGTCCCGGGCCCTGTCCTGTGGAGTGTGCATGGGGTGTTGCATGTCCCTGGGTTAGATGCCACTCAGGTCCCCAGAGAGGACACCCGAGGGTCCCTGCTCACCCCCTCTGGGGCTGAGGCTCTGAGGGATGAAGGGAGGACCACACAGCTGTGACTTCCAATGGACATGGGGCCATCTGGGGAGGGACAGGGCACACGGCTTAGCCCCAGCCCTGCTGTCGCCTCGGGTAAAGCCCGGGTGGGCACTCAGGACACACACCTGACGCCTGGTCTTGTGTGACGCTGCCTGCGGCCCCCTCTGCTGCCCCCTCCTCAGCCTCCCCAGTTCTGCTAACCAGGGCGGCCCGGGGAGGCAGAGGCAGGTGTCACTGTGGCCACCCGCAGTGTGCCTGGGAGGCCAGGAGGGCCTGGACGGCAGGTGACCGCGTGCCGGGCCGGGGTCCGGGGCTGTGGCCCTGGCTCCGCCTCTGCCTCCCCTGCTGCCTGGTTGCTTCCCCTCCCCAAGCTGCACCTGCCACCGCCGAGGGGTGGAGCTTCAAACCGTGTCACAGGCGGCTTCCTGCCACAGCTTCCGGTCCCAGAGCCTAGGGGACCCGCCCGCCCATCCCGGGTCCCGGGACACCCCGCCCCCACCGGTCCCATTCCCACGCTGACCTGATGGGCGCTGCTGGGACCGACCTGGGGGCACCCAGGGGTGTAGGCAGCAGGAGGGCCTGGAGCAGGGCGGCCTGGGCGAGGACTCACCCCAGCAGCTTGCAGGCCCTGAGCTCAGCTCCAGTGGAAACTGAGTGTGGGGTTCAGCCGACCACAGAGGCCTCCGAGTCAGATCCGGATCTGGGGTGGTATTAACAGAAACGGTCGAGAGATTAAAGCAGGCGATGCCAGCATGGCCCTCGTAGGGGGAGACCTGGGCATGGAGCATGGGCAGCTTCAGACAGGGTGACCCCGGGCCGGGACAGGGCTGGGAGGGAGGTCAGGGACAGAGCAGCTGGCAGAGCTGGGGCGACTGCTCAGGACCAGAGTGATCTGGGAGGCTGAGGCAGGAGGGGGTGGTCGCTGTGTCCCCTCACCCGGAACCGGCATCTCGGAGGTGGTGATTTAAGTGCTGGGGGCGGTTGGGGGTGGTGTGGACCTGAGGAGAGCTGGGGCTGGCGTCCAGGAAGTGGAGAGGGAGTGGACACAACCCCCTAACTCCTCCTATTTCAGGAATTATTTTTTCATGTGTGAGAGGCGCAGACGGCCCAGCCCCTCTCCGCATAGCTAACACTGAGGCATCATTTGCGCGTAATAATGTTTACACACTTGTCTTCGTGGAAAAGCCCGAGACTCCACAAGTGCATGTAGCTGAGAAACTGCCACCTCCACCAGGATGTAGGCTAGATGCATGTGGTCTCTCTCACATGCCTGGAACCCCAGCACGGGGGCGGCTGAGGCAGGAGGGTGGCAGCCTGGGCTACCCCGCAAGTTCAAGGTCAGCCTGGATTAGCAAGACCCTGCCTCAGAAAAGCAAAAAACAAGAGGCAGGCCAGGCATCCCCGCCCACCTGGCCACCACTGGTGTGGTCTCCGTTCTCTGGGCTTTGAAGGGGGTGCACAGCCTGGCTTCTTACGTGGCAGTGTGCTTTGGGACGCGGACACCCCCTCCTACCCGCTTTCTCGCCGAGTTCTGTGCTGTCCGGGCGGGTGCTACCTTCACCTCCACATCTGCGGACCTGAGTGGAAACGCCGTGTTCCACGCGGGCTCCTGCATTTGTCATTACTCTAGGTGGACATTCTTGTGGCAAAGCTCTTCACTGTGTTTGTGACAGGATCTTGCTACGTAGCCAGGCTGGCCTTGTGCTCCTGGTGATCCTCTGCCTCAGCTTCCTTGGTGCTGAGATGACAGGTGTTCAACACGGCACTGGCTAAAAATGACTCTTTTAGAGTCTTAGACTCTTCTCTAGGTGGGGGCAAGAATGCAGTCCTGTGTGGTCCCCAGCACCATGTGCAGCTGTGGCACACCTAGGGTCCTGCTCCGGCCTGGCCCTCCCCAGCCCAGGTCAGAAGTCACCTGGTTAGAGCCAGCATGAGAGCCACCTGGCCCTCCCCGGTGCCCTGCTGGTCCCCTCTCCCCATCTGCGTAATGAAGAGGGGGCCGAGGACCCTGCGCCTCACCTCTGGGGGCAAGTGGTATTTTTCTTTTTGTTTTTGGTGGATACCGGAGTCGAACTCAGGACTTGGAGCTTGCCAGGCAGGCGCTGTGCTGAGCTACACCCCGGCCCGAGGATGCCCTTCTGTGCCATCTAAACCACTCTGCAGATGAGGGCAAGGGGAGTTGCCCCCCAGCCCCGCAGCCCGGGCACTGCCGTCCCGCCTTGGCTGACTTTCCAGGCAGTGTCTGCCCGAGGATGTACGACTCAGGGCTTCGGCCATTTGCAGGCACAGAGTGTGAAACCACTCCGGTGACCAGTGTGTGTCCCTGATGGCGCCTGTCACCTCCCTACTGTAAATTGGTGCCTCTGCACAGCTTGGTGACTTTTAAAAACTGCTTTGCAAATTTTCCTTTTGTTAGTGATTTCTCATCTGCTGTGGCTCCAAGCGCCTGGCAGCGGGGCCAGGTGCCCTCCGTGTGGGAGGCAGTGGACCCTCATCAGGTGAGCTCCACTGTCACAGACTCCATGGACTGCTCGCCAGCGTGGCGCGGGGCCCATGTGTGTAACGCGCGTGTCCCCCACTGAACTGCAGCCCCGGCTGACGGCAGATGTCAGATAAGGCGCCTCAAGCCAGGCACGGCGGCCTGTGCCTGTGATCCCTGCTACAAGGGAGGCTGAGGCAGGAGGGTTGTGAGTCCGAGGGCAGCTGGAGACAACTTAGGGAAACCCTGTTCCCCTCCACAGTCTCGAAACAGAAACACTGACACTAAGGCTATGCAGTCACTGCTGGATGAAAATGTCACCATCTTACAGGGACTCAGACCTCTGTTTCCTCCAGGACCGGTGGTTTAGCATTTGCTAAGGCAGCATTTGCAGTGATTTTTTTTTTTTATTAGGGGGCTGAGCATACAGCAAGACGAATAGGCCTTCATGTCCTCTCTTGGAGTTTTGATTAATACAGGGCCTTGTGTGATCCAATCCCTATTAAGATACAGGGCAGCATTGTCATGATCCCAGAAAGTCTAGGCTGGACAGTGTAAATGACCTGCCTGACCGCATTGCCAGTGTGTCCACCGGTCCTCCAGGCTGAGCGGAAGTGGGCTGCGGGGTGGGAAGGAATCACAAGGTTGCTCTGTTCCGTGCCCCAGGATCTTTGCACTTGCTGTTCCCTCTGCTCTTGGGCCTTCCTGGGCTAGCTGAGATTCTGCCTCTTTCTCTTCCTGATCTTGGTTCAAATGCTACTTTTTGAGGGTCGGAGACCATCCAGCTCCAGGGCCCTCTTCCTCCTCGTAGCACCACTCCATCTTCTCAGGAATCCTGACCTTCCTGTGTGATGATTAAGTCTGTCCCTCTCTTTGTTTCCTGTGTCCCCGTCGTGAGTTTTGGCTGCAGGCAGGCGGGTTGTCATCTGCCTTCTGCACCTAGACCGTCAGGTTTTGTTGTTGTTGTTGTTTTTCGTTTGGTCTTTTTGAGCCAGGGTCTCGCCGCGCAGTTCAGGCTGGCCCGCAGCTCACTCTGCGGTCCAGGCTGGTCTCAAACTTGCAACGATCCTCCTGCCTCAGCCTCCCGAGTGCTGGGATGCCAGGCGTGCGCCACCGCGGCCAACACCCCTGCTGTCCCAGCTCCCGGGGCGGGGGTCCCCGAGCGGGGGTCCCCGAGGTCCCAGCAGTCAGGCCGGGCGGGGGCGGCGCTGTGCCCTGACCGCCGCCCTCCGCCCGCAGGCGGCCATGCCGGACCCCGCGGCGCACCTGCCCTTCTTCTACGGCAGCATCTCGCGCGCCGAGGCCGAGGAGCACCTCAAGCTGGCGGGCATGGCCGACGGGCTCTTCCTGCTGCGCCAGTGCCTGCGCTCGCTGGGCGGCTACGTGCTGTCGCTGGTGCACGACGTGCGCTTCCACCACTTCTCCATCGAGCGCCAGCTCAACGGCACCTACGCCATCGCGGGCGGCCGCGCGCACTGCGGCCCCGCCGAGCTCTGCGAGTTCTACTCGCGCGACGCCGACGGGCTGCCCTGCGCGCTGCGCCGCCCGTGCAACCGGCCGGCCGGGCTGGAGCCGCAGCCCGGCGTCTTCGACAGCATGCGCGACGCCATGGTGCGCGACTACGTGCGCCAGACCTGGAAGCTGGAGGTGAGCGCGCAGCGGGGAGAGAATGGGGGCGGGGTGGGGGCCCGCACCTGGCCACCCCTGCAGCTCCCCTCAGCACCCTCCAGCTCCCCTCAGCACCCCGCAGCACCC
>PVLA01015410.1:0-25486 GCA_004027455.1 Hydrochoerus hydrochaeris
AGAAAGAGAAAAGAGAGAGAGAAAGGAAGGAAGGAGAAGGGGAAGGGAAAGAGAAAGAAAGAAAAAGAAAGAGAGACAGACAGAGAGAGAAAAAGAGGAGAGAAGGGGAGGTGAGGTGAGGTGAGGGGAATCAGTAACAAGTACTGGCAACCTTGCAGAGAAAAAACAAACTTCCACATCGCTGGTGGGAATGTAAACTAGTACAACCTACAGAGATCAGTTCGGAGTCTCCTCAAAATACTAAAATGGAAAATTCCACTTGACCCAGCTAATTCTCCTTCTAGGAATCTTCCTTGAAAGAGTTACAGTCATCATATTGGAGTGATCCATGCATGTCCATGTTTATAGGAGCACAATTTAAAATAGCTCAATGTTGGAAATGGTCTATATGCCCATCGACAGATTGGATGGATAAAGAAAATGTGGCACAGATGCATAATGGAGTACTCCTCTGCCAAAAAGGATAAACTTGAGGCATTTGTAGATAAATGGATGCACTTGCACACCATAATATTAAGTGAAATAAATTACACACCAAGTTTAAATATTGCCATGGTTTCTCTTGTATGAGTAACCCAAGATATAAAAAGCAAAATAAAAAACACATAATAGGAAGTAAGGAGATCATTTTCAAATGGAAAAGGAAACAAAAGAGAGAAGAGGGAGAGAAAAGGGATTTCAAAAAACTAAAAAATGGATATAGAGCTTTTTCAAATGGGAAGAGTTGGAGGGACGAGAAAGGAAGAAAGGGAAAGGGAACAAAAAAGAACTGAAGATGTGTTATGCACATGCACAAACTCCCAAAGACAAATGTAATCATATGTACTGCAAACATATACTAATAAAAAATTAAAAGAAAAACAGGAAGAAGACAAGATGGCTGATCAGTGAGCAACAAAATACAAAGCCTTGCAGGAGAAACAACTCATATGCCAGAATAAAACACCCTGGAGAGACCCAAACAGAGGGAGATGGATCCTCTTGACACAGGAAGAAATTAAAACATAAAAAAGCTCATCAAATACTTCAAGACTACAACTGAAACAGCTAAAAATTACAGGACACAACATTTTCGCAGTGACCCGCCAAGTTTGCACCAGCTTGAATTCACACCGGCAGGCAGAGCCACCCAAACTCCTTCCCACCACCACTCACAGGAAGCACAGCAGTGCTGAAGTTGGGGGTTGGTGACCCCAACAGAGAGCGGAGCTGGTGAAGGGAACTTCATTAATCCATGGTCAGTGCTAGCAATGAGACACCCCTCACCCCCGCCACAGGAAGGGCACGACCAAATGGGCAACATGTTGGAATCAGGCAGGAAGAGCCTGAACTGGGAGTGACAGTGACTTCAGTTGGTTACTCCCTCCCCAGAGCAGATTCATGGGATTTGCTTGGACTGGGCTGTGCCCCTGGCTGGGACCCAATGAGCTGTCCCAAATCAATTCCCTGCGCCTAGCATGCACTAACTGGGTGAAGGCCCCTGAAGTTTGGCTGGCTGGATGGGGAGGGGGAGGCATACACAACCTCTGCTTACACCTCAGTGACAAGAGCAGGCAGGAGAGGGCGTAGGTCCCTCACCAGCATGCTTCAGAGAAAACATGGCCAACAGGGAAAGGGGCTGGGACCTGCACTGTAACCTGTGTGGAGGAAGCCAGGGCCATGACAGGAGAGAGAGGCAGGAGGAGGCCCCCAGCCCAGAACCCTGAGAGCCCTGATTCAGGAGAAGGAAAAACAAGGGAGACTGAGGGCGGCAAACACACAACATCAGACATGCCTTCAGTGTACATTAAGAGATATCTTTGGGACCTGTAGACGAGCTCAAAACTGAAATATTAAATCAGGTAAAGCAGGATATGAGTAGAGTAATAAAAGAAATGCTCTCAGGGAGCATCTCTCAGGATGATACAGATGGAAGAAGGGAGGAACACAAAAAAAGGAGAGAAACATTCGATAAAGAATAGAAAGAAAATCTAGAATACATGAAGCAGATTCAAAGAGACTACCAGGAAATTAAAAACTCCATTGAAAGCTGGCAAAACACCTTAAAAGAAACTAAGGATAGACTATCAGAACTTGAAGACAAGTTGGCAGTGTGTGATCATGAAAGGAAAGATCTCTTAAAAATAACAAGGAAACAGGCAGTAACAATACAAAGGCTAGAAGATGACAAGAGAATCTACAATTTAAGAATAAGAAATGTGAACAAAGAAGCAGGAATACATACAGGTGAATTACAAAAGCTATTCACAGAAATAATTAAGGAAAACTTCCCAAGCATGGGAAAAGAAAATGACATTCAGTTGTGTGAGGCATACAGAACTCCAGCCACCTACAACCAAAACAGACCTACACCCAGACATATAATAATCAAGATATCAGAAATTCAATATATAAACAGAATATTAAAAGCCATCAGAGAAACGAAACAGATTACCTATAAGGGTAAGCCCATCAGAATCACAGCTGACTTCTCGACACAGACCATCAGATCAAGAAGAGCTTGGAGCAAAGTATTCCAAGCCCTGAAAGAAAATAACCTCCAGCCCAGATTGATGTACCCTGCAAAACTGTCACTAGAAATTAATGGAGAAACAAGATGCTTCCATGACAAAGAAGAACTAGGGGAGTTTGTGACCACCAACCCAACCCTACAGAGAATACTGAAGGACATTCTAGAGAGAGAAAAAAAAATACCAGGATTTTAGGAATAGTGGCAGAAAGGCTTCAATGAGTGGGGCAGGCAGTAGAATGAAGGAGAAAACTAGACAAACAAAGGCAGGAAAATAGCATAGCAGAAATGATGCAGAGAAGGATAACTAGAAACTCTAACATAGATGGCCTTGATACACTATATTGTTAATAGTGCGCCAGGATTTAAAACCCACATTACTCACACTATTCTGCTTAGATGTATTATATTCTGTTCCAGGCATTCTACCTGTACTAGATTTGAAGGCACAGACAGCAATCCCAAAAATAACAGGATATAGCATGGTAATCATCCTTAATTTTCTATTAACTTAATCTAAAGCTCTGTAAAACCTACACTGTTTTACCATGACTGATCATAATTGAATCTGGTTTGTTGGGTCGCTGTTTTGTATTGATAGATTTTATTCAAAGCTGTTATGACTGATAGTATCAAGTCTGAGAGTATAGGCAACTGCACTTAAGATGACAAGATCCAATAGAATATCCACTATGGTTTGATTATTACCTGCCTTTGAAGTTTTATACTGTCTACAATGTTTTATTTTTATTAATATTGTTATGTACTGCTATATTCAATTATGTTGCTATATTTAATTATGCCTGATGATATAGACATTCTATTGAAGATAATAAGAAACAACACAGTAATCATTGTAGATCACCTTGTACTGTGGTTTTATATGACTTTTTGGTTTCATGTTTTTATAAGAATTTGTTTTGTTTTGTCTTGCTATGTTTTGTTTTTCCCTCTAATACAGAAAGGATAGAAATACACGTAGAGACTCATGCATGTGTAGCTGTTTACACTCTGTTTGAATATCTACTTTGTATGCTTTGATTTTTTAACTTGAACAACTATTCTAAGAGGACAATATATAATTTATCAACTAGTGATTTCTTATTGTTTATCTTTTTTCTTTGAAATTCTGTATTATCTCTACCCTTTATATGCATTTGTTTCTCTTTAAATAAAATTTTTTTAAAAATTACCCAAACAGGAAAAGCTACTGGCCAGTAGCTCCAGTAGCTCCAGAATAAATAAATAAATAAAGTGGACTTAAGAGCAGAAAACAGGGCTGGGGATTTAGCTCAGTGGTATAAATGCCTGCTTGGCATGTATGAGGTCATCAGTTCAATTCCCAGTATCAAAAACAAAAAAACAAAAAGAAGTAGAAAACAAAAATAAGTGAGTATGAAGATTCAACAAGAAAAATTAAATGAGAGGAAAAGCATACTTGAAAACAATCATTGGAGAACTCTAACTGTAACAAAAAAACATTTGTATCTTAGTATCAAAAGAAGAGAAAGTGGAGATAAAAGTACTCAAAGAAACAAAATAGTCTCTCCTTATTCAGAGGGAATACATGAGGGTGGGCAAGGCAAGGGAGGTCAGTGGACTAATGAAACTATTTTATATCCTACATATACAAAGTATGCAAAAAAAAAAAAAAAGATATACACCAGGGAAAAAAAACTTGTAGAAATATTTTAATGCTAAGTTTACTGAGACATTGTGAGATCAACATGAGCTACCATGGGCATCCACAATTACAAGCAGTGGCCTTTAGCTTCCACATATTTATTAGGACAGCAAACTGCTGAAGTGTGTATACATTTTTTGGGGCAGACTCTTTATATACCTATTATATAACTGACTTTATAAACTAAGCATAGTAAAAGATAACAATAACAACAGGATAATTAGAACACATTGTAATAAAATTGCCAGAATCACTACTCTCACATACTGAGTAATCTAAGGGATACTTAAACACAAACACTGTGATACTAGGACAGACTGATAGCCAAGCTAGCTATTAAATGTCTAAGACGGCCAGTGTACACAGCACACATACACTGGACAGAAAAGGATATATGTACCCTGGTTACACTATGAAAACAATGACAGGTTAGACCTCAAGCATGCAAACACAGTCAAAAGGGAGTTCTAACCTACCATTATTTCCAACTACTACTAGTAATTAATACTGTAAAAATCCCTTTTTAATCTATTTTTACTTTTAGTGAATTGTGCAATGAAGTATATATAAAACTTTAATGAATGGAGTAATGATCATTCTCTGTTGCTATAAGAGTATATACCATTTAAAAAAGGATATACACAATAAAAATTTTCCCAAGCAAGTTTATTTCATAAACTCTATTCACCCTAAGTATCACACTGAATTGGTAAATTTACCACTCACTACATGAACAATGGAAAACTGAACATCAGCAGCCTTCTTTTCTACAAATTATAACACACACAAACCCTGTAAGCCATGTAAAAATTTTATAAAATGGTATTAACTCAAAACATAGGGCTGGGGTTTAGCTCAGCTCAGCAGCATAAGTGCCTGCTTGGCAAACACAAGGTTGTGAGTTCAATCCCTGTCACAAAAAAAAAAAAAAAATGAAAAATGATATTAAAATGATCACTTGTTTCATAAAGTATTATTTCCACTAATAACATTACACAGATCAAATCAAGTAAAATGAGGTCTCCCCATTTACCTGAATCTTAGGTGAAAATGAAAGGGAAGGGGAAAGGAAAAGTAATTTCTCAAAATAAATCCATAGATATTCTCGAAGTCAATTTTAAGAAATGAATTCACTATAGACTATGAGCTCCTATAAAGGCTGTGTCCATATTTATCTGTTTGCGCTTCCTAGTTTGGGCAACAAGACAGCCAATACATGCTACCAAGTAAATGGATAGGACCACCCCCAGCTTTTCTCAATAAACATTTCCAAGTGAAAAAAAACCTCACATTTATCTTGCAAGTTTTTAAATTCCAACCTGATATACTAAGGAACCTTTAATAAAGGCAATTAAAAAGCCTGGCCAAGCTGGGCATGCTATGGCAAACCTGTAATCCCAACCACTTGGGAGACTAAGCCAGAAGCAGCACAAGTTCACGGCCAGCCTGGGTAACTTAGTGAGACCTTCTCTCAAAATAAAACTTAAAAGGGCTAAGGATATAGGTCAGTGGTAGAGCACTTCTGCGTTCAGTTCTGAGGGGAGCAGGGAAGGAGGGAAGAAGGGGGAAAGGGAGAAAGGAAGCAAAGAAAGGGAGGGAACGAAAGAAAGAAATCAACCAGTCACTGGCCATTCCATCAAGAAAAAAGCATTTAAAAAGTTTAAAACTTTTAAATGTAGTAGGACCACTACTGAGTGGTTACCATGGCTAGACAGTTCTCCACACTGTGAATGCATTACTTAATTCAATCTTTAGATCTTAGATTCTAAGAAACACGTTGAAAAGGGTCACATATGTATCCAAGGCCACACAGGATTAAGCAGAAACAGTATGCAAGAGATAGGGTACTGGACGGTGCTACTATTCAAAAACTGGAATACTTAGATCAGCTAATTCTGTTTTGGTTACTGGACTGGTCACTTTCTTGTCACTGGGACAAAATACCCAATACCCTCAACTTAAGGAGTTTATTATGGCTTTCAGTTTTTAGAGTATTCAGTTCATGGTTGGTTAGCTCCAAGGCAGAAGTCGAATGGCAGAGAGCTGAAACAAAGAAGAGGAGCCAAGGACAGAACCACACCCTTCTATGTCATAGCCCAGCCAAGCAGGCCCACCCAACAGCACAATCACTCAGACAGTTCCAGTGCTGAGTACAGGCCCTCAATCACCTCTGACTGCAGGAGTCTCTAGGGAGACATTCAGATCTAAAACTGTAACAGCTGTTGAGACTCAGTACTGAACAGGAAGGAAAAAAAAAAGACAGTAATGGCTGCACAGTGTGACAAATGCCTTTGAACTGTACACTGTAAAGTGACCTAAAGCCAGGCACAGTGGCACACACTGTAATCCCAGCATTCAAAAAGCTGAGGCAGAATTACAAGTTCGAGGCTGGCCTGGACTGCATCACAAGTTCTGTCTCAAATCTTGCCCCAAAACAGAGAATTTGTAAAATGGATTAAAACAACAAGTGATGTTATACATAATCTACCACCAAAAAATTTTTTAAATCACACAAATACTATTACATACCTACAAAAATGAGAAGGTAAAAACTTACCATACTGTCTAGCAGTCCTATTCTAGGTATTTAATCTGGTAAAATGAAAATCTACGTGCATATAAAACCTATGAGAATATGAGTAAAAGCTTCACTCATATTTTTTCCCAAACTGGAATCATCCAAGGAACCCACAACTGGGTACCAAATAAAGCACATATCTGACAATAGACCACTAAGCCATGAGAAGGAATGAATTGCTGATATGTGTGACAATGTGGGCAAGGAGCAAGCACAGTCAGTGGTATAGAAGCCAGGTTCCAAACAATGCATACTGTATGATTCCATTCATGACACACTGGAAATATGCAGAATACAGGTATCTAGAGGGACAGAGATGGATCGTGGTTGCCAGGGCAAGAGAGGTAGAGGATGGGGCAAATCTTTAAAGGTTACAAGGATACCTGAGATGACTGGGCTGGTTACGTGACTGTATGTACATGTCAAAACAGACATTACATGAAGGTTAAGTTTTCCTATATTTAAATTATGCCTTAATTTTAAAAATAAAGACTTTCTACTTGTAACCTCAGCACTCAGGAGGCTGAGGCAGGAGGATCACCATGAAGTCTAGGGCAGCCTGAGTTACAAAAGCGAGTTCAAGGCCAGGCTGAGAAAAGTTCAAGGCTAGGCTGCACTACACAGTGAAATGTTGTCTCAAAAAGTGAAATTAATTAAAATTTAAATTTAAAAAAAAGGCTTTCCACAGTACTATCTAGTCATGGGAAAGAAACACCAAATAAGAAAGGCGTGATATGAAAATAACAATCTTTCTTGCTCTAAAATACGGTAATGAAATTGTAGATTAAAACGTCTTTCAATGAGGACATTTATTTCATGCACTCAGGTAGGAATGTTGCTAGAGACTGTGGAAATCATCATCAATGTCCACCACACATTTTTAGCTGTTGAACTCAGAGCACATGGTATAGCTGCACCTCCCTGCAACCTCTGAAATTAGGCATGGAAACTGACTTGCTTTGTCTTAAATATAAACAAGTGATGTGCTCCTACGCAGAAGTATTTCATGTAATGAACACAATTCATCATACTGCATTTTCCAATCTCAACGTTTAGAGGCATTTAGTAAGGAATGGTGTTTCATCAAACTTTCTCCAATGCTACCATTAGAAGTATTCCTCTCAACCCACACTGTATACACATCAGTGAGAAACTAACCTGTTATTCTAAGCTGCTGAAGTTTCCGAGTAACTAACTTGTGACAACACCGTAGTTTAGCCTATCTCATCTCGTACAGGATCTTAGTGTTTTGGAAATACATGAAACAAGTACAACTACCAACACAGGAAGTTGAGAAAGAATAATCTGTTTTATATACTAGAACCAATCCCACCACCTCGAACCTGAAGGACAAGGCTACAAAAAAGAGTAAAGTTAACAAACTGTATAGTCAGAGACTATTGAAAATTAAATTACAAAGCATGTTCTGTGGTAAATTAAGACTCATGGTATTTACACTGTATGTAGTTAAATTACAAATCTTAAAAAGTATAATTAAAACAAAAATTTTAAACTGCCAATCTTGCACAGGCCAAAGTAAAACCAATGCATCTTGTTTGTTACGAATACAAATCTACTTACAAACAACAGTGCAAAGCTCCTGGTTTTGAAAGGCAATTTTATTTCATCTGGTGGGACTTCTGGCTTTATTTGAATAATGTGCCCATTATTTCTTCCCACTTCATGGCCTACACCTTGACCTAACATTTTTATGTGACATACTTTTGCTTACTTTAATTCCATAATGAGGTTTGCTGAAGATGGCGGTATAAAGAATGAATTAGCAAGAAGTGGTAAGGTGAATTGGGGTTTATTGATCATAGAACAGGCTCCTCTAGGTAGATATAAAGCACCGCCAAGTCTTTGCGTTTAACTAATGCTCAACTTGTAAAACCCAGCTGAACTGAATCAGTGTGGTGCTGGGTGTAGAAGGCCCACCTGAGGACTGCTGCCAACAGCATAAAAGGAAACCAGAGAGGAAGATAGTGTGCTGTCAATTCTGGAGAAGCTTGTTTTGCGGGCTTTCCTGGTATGAACTCAACAGTTTTCATGATGGAGGAGCTCACGTCCTCACTGTCACTGAGGATGGCTGCAGTTCTTTTCAGGGGAGCTCTGGTCCTTACCTTACCAGCTGGACTCCTAGAGGACACTGCCATGGGATCCAGGCCCTCAGTTGAAGTCCTTGGGTCTCTGGCATATGGATAGATTTCTGTCACTCTTCTGCATTTGACTTTTTAGGTAAATATTATAAAATAATCCTATAAATTATGTGTCCTGTATTAAATCTTATCCCTTGACAACCTTGACTACAACAAATAATATGTTATACATGAGTATCCTTTAAAGTTCCCAACACAGTACTCAGCACAATAAATACAATACATGTTTGGTTTTTAATGAAAAGGATCAAGTCTTTAGTGACAGAACATGGAGGTGGCCCAGAAAATGAAAGAGAAGGAAAACCCCCACCAGGGAATGGGGTCATCAGCTGCAGCTTCCTGTGGAGGTCAGAACCACTTTAGGTCTGACTGACCCATGGAGATTATCTGACCGGTCAAGTTCAACAGCATATACTAAGTGCACATAACAAGAAAAAGAGAAAACTCTTAAAAGTTGTGGGTACACATCGTAACTTAACCTGTCATTTACTCTGAAAGATCTTCCACTCTCCTACTGGTGATAACATTAAAAAAAAGATTTTTAGAATTACTAATAGATTGGGTTGGGGATTTAGCTCAGCAGCACAAGTGCCTGCCTTGCAAGCATGCGGTCGTGAGTTCAATCCCCAGTACCAATCAAAAAAAAAAAAAAAAAAAGAATTACTAATAGATCATACTTTTTTAGAACAGTTTTATTAGAGTTACAGAAATATAAGATAGTACAAAGTTCTCATAAAGCTGCCAAACAATATTCCCTATTATTAATATTTTATTAGGAGTTGTTACTTTTCTTACATTTAATGAACAAATATTGATACATTATCATTAAAGTGCAGCTAAATCAGGATTCCTCAGACTTTACCATGGACCACAGACATTTAGTTGTCCCATCTCCAGGGACTTCTCTGGATTCTGGTGGTTTCTTGGATTAAGAATCCATGGGATTTCCTGGTATGAAAGTTTCCAAATTTCTGAGTAACTAACTTGTGGCTTTGCTTTTGATTACTTTGACTGCTCTAAAGAGTACTTTCAGGTATATTGTTGGGGGCCCCTATACAGGACTCTGTCTGATTTCATGATTAGTTTGTGGCTACGGACTTGAGAAAGAAAATCACATAGGAAAGTGTCATTTTTATCACATCATATCACAGACATACAATAATATCAACATGACTCATGACAGTACTAGCCTAGTTTCATCCAGACAAAGTAAACAACTTTTACTATCTGATTACCAACAAAATGCTGATAATTATAACAGAAAAATATTAAAAATATACTGTTGATAAAGATTATTGAAAAAAAATCTATAGATACCTACATATCCAAAAACAGGTAAGCAGCAATACACATTCACTGTACAGAATATATATAGGTCCTTTAAAATAACATAACTGTACAGCAGTATGTAAAATGTACAATGTTAAGTAAACAAAACAAGAAATAAAAAAGAACACACATTCTATCTCTGACTAGATAAAAACACACAGCCTAAAAGAGAAAATTCAAAAAATGAGACCGATTATAACTAACTGGTTAGATGAGACTATGGTCAATGTAGCTTCCCCGCTTTTCCTTAAGTAGCCTGTGTTTTGCTGAAACTTCCACAATTAGAAGGGAATAAAACATCTTAACTGCTCAAATTTTACTAAAAAAATTTTTTTTGCATTGTGAGAGAGTAGCTACTAAAAAATCTGGATTTGGGAATTAGGCCTTGCAAAATTACCAATTCTCTATGTTTCCCAAATTTACATTTTTTTATGCTTCCAGATTACTATCATTTCTAAATTAACAAATCTCTTTTACTATTGCTCCTGGAAGCCTGAAAACTATTTTTTGGCTCTTTGCTTGCTAGAGTTAAGTCTGACAGTAAGAAGGACTTGAGATCAAAAGGAAAGAAAAGTCAAAACCATTGTCTACTTCTGGCTCTAAAAGCCATGGTGGCAGCTGACCGTGGGCATTAGCTCCTGAAGCAGTCAGAGAAGTCGTGAAGTGGACAACTTCAAGATCCAACAGTTTCAAGGGGAAGAAGCCAGTGATGACCTAGCTCCTCTCAGTTCCAAACTCCCCCTTCATTACCTGATTAGTGGTAAGAGACCCAACTTGGGCATTCTCGTTTGCAGTTCAGCTCCGTCAACAGAGGGTGCTGGAGGGACATCCAAGAGGAAGGGCTGGCTTATTTACTCTGGCCACTCAGTAGGTTTAATGACCACTTTCCCACAGCCCTACTGATAAGGACCCAAACTGCAGCAGGTCTTGCACGGGACACACAGAGTTGTGTCAGCCATGGGCCTATGCTTTGAAGGCTGTTTTCTGCTTCCTGAAAAAAGCGGAGCACCAGTTTACACTCCTAACCGTGCAGGGTCATTTCAGTTGCTCCACATCCTCACTGACACTTAGTGGCTGGTGTTCACCGCACTGCTTAGCCACTCTGTAAGGTGTGTAATGGTAGCTCACTGTAGCTTTAATTTAACAGTTTTATTGAAATATAGTGTATGGGGCTGGGGATTTAGCTCAGCGGCATAAGCGCCTGCCTTGAAAGCACACAGTAGTGAGTTCGATCCCTGGTACCAATAAAAAAAAAAAAAAAAAGAAAGAAATATAGTGTATGTACTACAAAGTTAACCAACAGTGTATGCAATTCAATAGTATATTTATAGTATGTATGCCAATCACCAATAATCAACTTTTAAAACATCTTTCCAAAGAAAAACCTTGTAATAGCAATTACATCCCTCTTCCCCAGTCCCAGCTAACCAATACAGTACTATAATCTACACAGATTTACTTATTTTTCACACAAATTCAATCACATAAAATGTGGGGGGTTTGTGACTGGTTTTACACTTATCATAACGTTGAAAGGTCCAAGTTGTAGCCCCTACAAATACTTCATCTTTTTGTACTGCTGAGTAACACCCATTTTAGGGGTAGACCACGTTTATCCATCAATTAGTAGGCACTGATGGTTTACGTTGTTTGGTGACCATGAAAGATACTGCTATGCACATTCATAAATAAGTTTTTGTGCAACCATACATTTTTACCTCTTGGGTATATACTGAGAAATGTGTTGATTTTGAGTTATATGGTTAACTTTCTAAGGAACACAAGTCAGCTGCACCATTTATATTCCCATCAATGAGGAATGAAGGGTCTAGTTTTTCTACAATACTCAACAACACTTATTACCTGTTCTTTTTAATTACATCCATCCTAGGGGACACAAAGTGGTATCTTGTTGTGATCTGCATTTACCTAATGAATGACTAATAATGCTAGTATTTTTTTCACATGCTTAACAGTCAAATGTACATATTTTTCAGTGAAATATTTTCCCAGGTCTTAGAGCCATTTTTAAAAGTTGCTTTCTGACAGGGTTTTTCCCTTTCTGTAAACCCTAAACACTTCACTAAATATATGTGTGTAGCCAGGAATGGTGAAGCATGCTTGTAATTTAAGCACTCTGGGCGGCTGAAGCAGAAGGATCATTGTGAGTTCAATCCAGCCTGTTCTACAAAGTGAGCTCAGGGCCAGCCTAAACTGCATAGCAAGACCCTGTTTCAAAAAGACACACACACACACACACACACCCTGAGTGCAACTTGGGCAACTTAGTGAGACCCTGCTTCAAAATTCTAAAATAAACAAACAAACAAATAAGCAAGCTTGGGGTGTAGCTCAGTGGGAAGGCCTTGGACTCAGTACGCACTGTGGCAAAGTGTGTGTGCATGTGTGTTTACTAGCTGTGTTCCTTCCCTGGAGTCCTTCAAAGAGTGGGAGTTCTGAATTTGAAGTCTTCCAGTTTATCAAGTACTTGTTCAGTGGATCATGCTCCTGATCTCAGATCTAAGAAATACTGACCTAATCCAATATCAGAACAAACTGTCCTATATTTAGTTTCAGTTATTTCATGTAGGTCTAATATTCCTGTAAGCTAATTTTGGTATATGGCACAGGCTTTAGACCAAACGATTTTCAAGAACTTAGGGCTCACTTGCACCCGAACTTCCTCCCAAAATTTGTATGCTGGAGCCCCAACCTCCAGTATTTCAGAATGCAACAGTATTTAGAGGTGATTTCAGTTAAAAGGTGGATGGTAGTGTGGACCCTATTCTAATCTGACTGGTGTTCTTATAGGAAAAGAAGACTGGGACACAGATATGCAAGAAGGAAGACCATATGAAGATGTAAGCCAACCAGCACAAGCCAAAGAGGAAAGCCTCAGAAGAAACCAACCCAGTCAACAGCTTGATCTCAAACCTCTGGCCTCCAGAGCTGTGAGAAAATAAACTTCTCTTGCTTAAGCACCCAATCTATGGAACTTGGTTATGCCAGCACTTTTAAATGACATTCAAAATGACGTTTTTCACTCTTGGTTGATAAAACTACTCTAGAAATCAATCATTAAAAACTCCTCTTCCCTACAGTGTCTCATCAACTACTTTTTTTTTTTTTTTTTTTTTGGCCTTTCTGAGATAGTGTTTACTATGCAGCTCAGGCTGGGCTTGAATTCACTCTGTAGCCTAGGTTGGCCTCAAACTTGCAGCTGTCTTCCTGCCTCAGGCTCCTGGGTGCTGGGATTACAGGTGCGGACCACTATGCCCAGCTATATTCTATTAATCCCACTCTGATCTATTTCTTCTTTCACATTCTTTCCATTTCCATTGCCTTAAGCCCCCCTAGTATAGTTTAGCTCATTACACTAGCAGTCTAAAACATGGTCTGAATTGTCTTCTGTTGGTGTCTTACTTCCAGTTTCTGTCCCCTTATTAAGAACTCTTTCCAGTCTTCTAGTATCATACTAAAACCAAGTGCACTTCCCATCTTTAAAAGGGAAAAAACCTGGTCTGCAAGAAACAGGAAGTTAGGTATCTAGATGAGGATGTCTGGGTAGTCCTGAATTAAGCAGTCACAGCACTTCATCCTAAAAAATTCTCTAGAGGTCAGTAATATA
The DNA here is from genome assembly GCA_004027455.1 of Hydrochoerus hydrochaeris. NCBI lineage: Eukaryota > Metazoa > Chordata > Mammalia > Rodentia > Hydrochaeridae > Hydrochoerus > Hydrochoerus hydrochaeris. The sequence continues at coordinate 13,888 of PVLA01015410.1, forward strand.
GCAGGCATCTTTTGAGATGTCTGTTCAACACAAGAATGGACACACTCATGATTTTATTCTTCCATTACCTTTCCCACTACCATCTATCTTCTTGGATCAACAGCAGGAACCTCACCCAAGATGGGCCCATGAGACACTCTAGTTCCCAGAAATTTGGGTGCAACAGTGATAGCAAACAGGTGTACTTGTAGTCAGTGACAAAGCAGCACACTAAATGATGTCTCACCTCTGCTCAAAACTGTTCCACAGTTCTCTAATAGAAAAGTCAATGAAAGCCCAAAAGCTCACAGCCCCTCTAACTCCTCCATGTCCCCATGTTCTCTATACTGATGCACCTATTATACTCCCCTTCTTCCAACTCATTCCAAGCCATGCAGCTACAGTGCTGTGCTGGTGGTCTACTGAACACTCTAGGCATGCTCCAATCCTGAGACCTCTGCCTAGATTCCTCTCCCCAGCATTTGCAGGGGTAACTCCTCCTGACCTTCTCCTCATGGTCAAACTTAAAACTGTATCTTTGCCCTTGTATCCACGCACTCCTTATTACTGTCCAATTTGCTATTTTCAAAAGCATCTGTAACCTTCTAGTTATACCACATAATTTATCAGGCTCATTTTCTGTCTTCCCTTCTTCCCCTACCAAGCTAATAACCACAATATAAGCACTATGGATGAACTTTCTCTATTTTGTTTCCTCCCTAGCCCAAACACAACAAACATTTGTCAAAATTCAGGTAAGCTTGAACATAGTATATGCCAAAGCTGTGAAAGTTGACCTTCAGTAAGACGGAAGCAGATATTATGTCTGCAAACAGATGGAAGATCATGTGGTTCTAGAAAGAGGCTAACCAACGCTCTTGGAATCTATCATCTGCCCATTCTTTTAACTCATTTTAACTCAGCGTTTTGCCACAGTGGATGGAGAACATGAACAACTGCAGTACATTTCAAATAAGTATTTTCTGTAATGAAAAAGTACAATTACTTTGATAGCCAATAAAAAAACTACTGGTAAGATTTTTGTATTATATTCTACTAGTCTAAGCAGTAATTTAGAAAAGTAAAAAAGCCAAACAGCTGTATGTAACACTGGGCTGAACTATGAGCATTCTACTATACCAAAATGTTTTAACAATATCTTTATGAGAGCTCCATATATTAACACTTGCTCACAATATATATTCTACCACTGCAGGCCCCCCCGCAAAAGCTAGGTATGGTGGCACATGCCCATAATTCCAGCACTTTGGGAGGCTGAGGTAGCATTGTAAGTGTAAACTGAAGCCACTCTGGGCAATTCAGCCACTGAAACCCTATTTCAAAGTGAAATAAAAGGGGGGGTGGGTAGGCAAGCTGAGGATGTAGTTTAATGTTAAAAAAAAAAAAAGCCCTCAGTTCAATCCTAATATTGATGGGGAGAAAAAAGTATTATCTTTGAGAAAAGGACTTTTTTTTTCTGAAAGTAAAAAAAATCTGTATGTACTGTAGGATCAGCTACCTACTCCATAAAATAAGGAGACTGTATGTGTAAGATCTCCTCCAGCTCTGAAATTTATCTGATGATAAACAGCAGTATATACATAACACATATACAAACTACATATACATGAGTCATTTTCATTATAGATTATTAACTTGATCTTACAAAAATATAATTTAATACGCTAAACACTTCAGAAGTTTTTTTAAACTAACATTTACTATAAAGGGAGAAAAAATAGAATTTAGTACTACTTATTGCAAACATAAAACATTTTGAGCATTATAGTACACATGGTACCATGTACAGAAAGTAACAAAGCTAATTTTATCGAGAATTGTACTCTATTTTCATAGTGTATATTTTAGTAACATTCTTAATCTCTTTGCTCAGAATATTAAAATATTTTTAAAACATAAAAGTAAACTACCTTATCCATTTTTCAAGAGTAAATTTTAACACATTTTTTAAAATTTAATTTTCTTTATACTTAGCCATAGTATTTTCCAATCCTAAAAAGTATTTTCCTTTGTATCAGATAAAAACTCAAATTGCATTGTTTTAGTAATCTACAATACTTGACTCATCAAACAGAAATTTTCTATAGGTTTCTAGTATCTTCATTTTGTAACTTTTTATCATGAAAGTCTTTCTAACCTTACCTATTCTTCCAGTGTTATTTGAAGTTAAGTTTAAACTGTGAAAATTTCAAGACTCCCAATTTGCAAAAAGACACGAGAAGTGTTAAAATTAACTTTCATTTCATGACAGTTTCTTCAAATATAAAATACGGTTTTTCAACTTACATTGATTGATGATATGGTTGGTATACACTTTTAAATATCTAAGTCTAGAGTTTGACAGAAATGCACTTGAATCTTGACACTGCTATTATTACCTGTGTGATATTGGGCATGTTACAGAATCATATTAACCCTTTAGTTCCCTCACTTGTAAAACAAAGACACTGCCTTCTAAAACTGTTAGCAGAATTAAATGAGATGTACAAAGTGTTCAGTTAATGATATATCAGACATTGGCTTCTCAGTAAACACTAGTTACTTTATAAACAGGGACCAGTATTCAAGTCAATATCATTTATATCTTACCCAATTGGAGTTTTGCAAAGGGAAAGATATCTTTGAGTACTAGAAACATTTATTTTCCCATAATATAGTTTCCGCTCAGTGATATCACTAAACACATCAATTCCTGAATTAACAGATGATACTGGCATGTCATAAATATAAGTACTAGGAGCCCAGGCCAAAAGAATGGAGATTTAATATGATATGGCAGTACACATCAAATGATAGATAGATAGTCAATAAAACCTGAACCCAGCCAGGCAGTGGCACACGCCTGTAAACCCCACACTCTGGGAGCCTGAGGCAAAATTTCCAGCCCACAAGGCCCTGTTACAAAATAAAAACAAAAAGCCCTGGGTAGCTCAGAATGAAAGCCTTGAGTTCAATTCCCAGAGGGGCAAAACAAAAACCTGGAATCCAAAACAACTTGAAGCCTCCGCAGGTGAAACTTTACCTGCAAGTCACCTGTCAGAAACAAAGTGACTCCTCATCTCCAGCAGTTTCACCGCACTGTTTTCCACAGGAGTCTTCGGTGACGATTAGCTTTGCTGGGGGTTTTTAATCAACAGGACCATGGCTCAATGAAAGGGAAGCTCTCTGCAACCCGAATACGGTGCATGGGTTCAGATCGGTCTCTCCTGCCTTGAGTGAACCTTGGACAGGCCATTAAAAACTAAACCTGCATTTCCACGTCTATAAAAAAGAATACTACCTACCTACTCCGTGGGGCTGTTGGGAGGATCCCGACATGAAGGTGCGGAGCATGCTTCACAAATCACCAAGCACCTCTCTCTACACTTGAGACTACTGGTATTGAGGAAACACTTTTTTAATGATAAGTCACCCACCACCAAGACATGACACGGATCATATCAGACATTTTACCACGCATGAGGGGTCTCCGCGATGGCGCTGTGACCCATTTTCACAAAAATAGCCAAAGTCTCAGTCCATACGACTAAAACACTTTTAGCCCTACAGAAAACACCCGAAGTGTAAAAAGTGCCAAAGCATCGATATTTCTTCTACAGAACCGCCAAATTATCTTACCACCTAAAAACACAAAACTGCTTTTAAGATAACCCGCACCTTCAATGGGAAGGAAGGCAGACGCACTGCCATCCCCACAAGGTGCGGGTGTTTGTTCTCACGCCTGTTCAGTTTCCAGAGGGCAATAACCAAATGCAAAACACACGCAATCACCCAGCAGAGCCCGCTCTCGGGCGTCAGCGATCGAGAATACACTTAACTAACCCCAGAACAAAAGCGATCGGCAGGGCCCGCGTCCTAACGCCCCGCTCTAAGGCGCAGGCGATCGGAGGGAAAGGCCTTGGGCCGGGGTCACGGCGGCGCACTCGGCTGTCACTAGGCGGGGTCTTTCTCCGCCAAGTTTCAAAGTCCACAAAGAAGTTTGGTCGCGAGGGGGCGAGGGCCGGCCGGGCCCCGGGCCGCCGGACAAAAAGCGGCGAGCGGGTGGGGGAGGGGAGGCGGCGCCGGCTCCGCGCCGCGGCCTCGGCGACCCCGGGCCCGGACCTCGCGCGCCTCGCGGCGGGGAGGTCGCGCCGGGTCACCGCTGCCCGCGGCCCTGCCGCCCTCACCCTGCCCGGGTCCCCGCCCCCTCGCCGGCAGGCAGCACCGAGGGTCACCTTCCGTCTCCGCGACCAGCGCGACACACGGCCCCCGCCCCGCCGCGCGCCCCCTCGGCGCCGGAGACCGGCGAGGCCCGGCGCCGCCGCCGCCGCCGCCGCTCACCTTCCTCCGCGGTGTCCATCTTGTCTGGGGGCCGCGGTGACGCAGCCGCGAGGCTCCCGCGCCCGGGCCAGAGCCTTCAGGCCCGGCGGGCGGATGAGGGCGGGCAGGAGGGCGGAGGGAGAGGAGCCGGCCGGGCAGGTGCGGGCCCTCAGGTGCGAGCGGAGCCAGGGGTGAGGGAGAGGGAGAGGGAGCGGGAGAGGCTGACAGAGCGAGCGCGGAGGGGGAGGGGCGGGGCCGAGCGGCGCGACCGGGGCGGGGGCGCTGCCCGGAAGGGACGGGCGTCCGCGACGTCTAGACGTCACTTCCGGAGGTCGTGGCGCACACGCTGGCGTGCGGCGGGGCGCCGGTCCCCAGGGGAGGAAGCACCCTGGTCGCGGAGAGGAGGATGTGCGGCGTGGTGGAGTTGGGAAGCGGGAGGGCGCAGAGTTTGGGGGCGGCATCATCCGGGGAGACAAAGGGGGTGCAGAGGACAGGGGCGTGGGCGAGCGCGTAGCGCGAGCCCGGTGCGCTCCCTGCCCGCCGCGGGACTAAGGAGTTTAACAATGGCCGCTTGCGAGCTGCGGTCGTGTCGCCCCTCGGTGAGGTCGAGGACCCGAAGGAGCGAGTTCCTGCCACCCCGGGGTCGTGCTGAGGTGCCTGTTGAGGAAGTGGGAGCCGTAATTGAAATGTGTGAAAAGACAAACATGTCACCAAAGCGCCTCCCGAGCAGCTTATGCAATTGGTCGGAAACACCGCTTCATGGAAGCTGAAGCGTAACCTGCCTCTGAGGGACGCCGGTTGGGAGCGACGGTTACGGAGGCCTAGGCGGAGCTGATGAAAGAATGATGAAAGGTGCCTGCACCTGTAGGTCGCTAGCGTCACTGTAGTCCGTGCCATTTCCTCTAAATGAAGAAATAGTTCAGAAAATACGGCCAGGCGTGTGGCATGCGTCTGTAGTCCCAGCACTCGGGAGGCTGAAGCAAGAGAATCACTGACAGTTGGAGGCCAGCCTGGACTGCTGAATGAGACGGTCTAAACACACACAAAATAAAATTTAAGAATACGTTTAGGGGCTGGGAGATAGCGCTCAGCGGCATGGTTCCTTCCGGACAGGTGCGAGGTCCTGAGTTGCATTTCTGGTTCCAAAATGTATGTGTGTGTATGTGTATATATATATATATATATTGTCTGACGAGAAGCAAATCAGTCTTTTCCAACCCCAATAAGAGATAACAGCAGAAGGAATGTCTTTTAAGAATGCTAACTTTTCACCTGTGTGAGTGGAGAAATTGGGAAGAACTTTCCCTACTGAGCAACTACCCTGGTGAAAGGCCTTGGGGCTATTTGGGTACCAAAGAGAGGTAGGTCAACAGTGTAGTTTGCTCCATTCAAGGGGTTCAGGGTCTTTAAATGGGGCTCAAATTTGGGATTTTGAGAGACTTTGATTCTCTGTTGCTATGATTTGAGGTAGATTTCTACCCATTTTTATGCTTATATAAATTTACTAAAAATGTAATAGCTTTTCTGTCTATTTCAAACTTGAGAACACCATAACCAGTCAGCAGCACCATAATATGATTGCTTTGCTGCTGCATTGCAGTACATTATGGCAAGTGTGCGCACCTTGTCTTTGGCAGCTGGGCGATTGTGGTCCCCACCATAAGGTCTGGCAAACAGAGCAAAGCTATGCTGGGCTCTTTGGAGTAGTGAACCATGTGTTTTCTGGATTGCCCAGGGTGGAGGGTTAGGTTTAACCTGCCACATCATCTCTGGCATTCCTGTTTCCCTGCACTCATAGATCCCCTCATCAACAGCAAGCCAAGGAATAGCAGGTGCCTGTAACACCCACAGCGGGCCATCTTTGGATCCATACTTTTGCCAACCAGTGTAATAAACTATTAGCACTTTTTTTTTTTTTTTTTGAGACAGGTTCTTACTATGTAATTCAGGCTGGTCTTGAATTCACTATGTAGCTGAGGCCTTGACTTCCCAAGTACTGGGATTATAGACACTTGGAAGCACATTTTTTAAAACTTTAACTGTGACATTAAATTCAGTGTTTCAGCCAGACATTGTGATTCACACACACCCAAATCCTAGCACTGGGGAGCCTGAGGCAAGAGAATCTCTACAAGTTGAGGCCAGCCTAAACTACATAGCTAGAGAGACCCTGTCTCAAAACTAAAAATAAGGCTTAAAATAATGAGAGTCCTACAAAAATAGAGCAACTCTTCATTAATGCTATTGGTTTAACTAATATCACTCATGTTACTCAGGACAGGAATTCAAACTTTTCTTGATACAATAATGGAAACTTCCCAGCACTTGGGAGGCTGAGGCAGGAGGATCATGGTGAGTTCAAGATCAGCCTGGGCTACAAAGTGAGTTCAAAACCAGCCTGAATGCATAGTGAGACCGTGTCTCAAAAAGATAAAAACAAAAAAACCCATTGGTTTCAAGGGCTGCCCTTGAGATTTAAGCCAACAACTCTTCTGTCTCCCAGAAAACTGACTTTGAAGGCAGCTCTCCCCAATCACCATTCTTCCCACACACCTCACTAGGTGCACACTGAAAAGCCTGTGGCAGTCATCTGGGCCCAGAGACTCAGATCCAGGACAGTCAGGCACACAGCATAAGGGAGAGGACACTGACAGAGAAAGGCTGGCTGGAGGCAGGACTCATAGACTCATAGAGTACTGCCTGTAACCAGTAGGTGGACCTCCTGGCAGTGGAGGAGTCCTAGGGTTGGAGGGATCCGTGTAGGGCCAGATGGCTTAAGGGTAGAGAGCCCTTTTGACATAATGTATAAACTGTAACACTTCCCTTGTGATGCTCGAAACAAAATTAACCTTTAATTAACCAGCTTTCCATTTTGTGCACTATAATGTTACTGGAGTTTTAAAGTGAAAGCCTCCGCTTTCCCAGTCCAAGCTGACTAAGCTTGACACCCCATCCCAAAATGCCAATCAAAGAGCAGAGCAGGAAAAGTGCTTTAGTATGTGTTGCCACTTCAGGAAGGACAGAGAAAAAGGTTCAAGGTCTCCATTCAGTGGAGGGACAGAAACAGGTTTTGTGGAACAGGAGAACAAAGGCAGGGATTGGGTTTTGTGGAACAGACAGCGAAGGCAATCCTGATCAAGCTGTGGTGGCCAGGCTCTCAGGACTGGCTCTCCTTGCTTCAAGATGTCCTTGTGGGACAATCCAGTTCCCCGAGATGATGGCTTCTGCTGGGAGTGCCTGAGGTCAAGGGGTAGTCAGTGAGGCCTGGCTTTTTCTGGATCTGAGGTGACTGCAGGTTCAGGACAAAAAGACTTCCAGACACCAATCCAGAAAACCTGGAATAGGGTGTGAAAACTAGCCATCAAATGTCCCTGCAAATCCGAAAAATGCCTGTTACTCTTCTCTTGATGTCCTCAGTTTTGAAGGGACTCATGAACCGTGTGTCACCAGTTTTTACACAGACACTTCTGAAGTGACTGATATCTCTGGACAGAGCTGAGGTATCTGACCTGAAGAGTTACAGTAATAAAGGAGACAGAAGCAAGAATGAAGGCAGAAAAGTTAAGCTTTACTCTGCTTTGGGTGTCTGCAGGCTCAGCCTCTAGGTCCGTGTTATAGTAACCTCTGTGCTGACCCCTAGACCTTTTCATTTAGCCCCCAGGTGTGAAACAATAAGAGTAACTAACATCCATTTAGTCCCTACTACGTGCTTGGTAGTGGTCTTCACAGCAGCCCTTTCTGCTGTGTAAGTCAGACCCCCTTGGTTGCTATTGACAGAAACACAAGGAAGGCAAGGGGAAGAATGGACCGCATTGTGAATATGAATGAATCCTAGAGGGATGATAGGGCTCTTCCTGGCCTCAGGGACCACAGGATCTAGAAGGCCTCTCTCTGCCCACCTTGTAGCTCCGCTTCTGTGCACCTATGTGCACTGGTCCACCTTGCGTGTGGCTGGGAGGAAATCCCCACCGCTTGCGATACAGGAGGAGACGTTTATATTGGCTCACAGTTTGTAGAGATGCCAGTGCGCAGCTGTCTCCAAGGCAGAAAAGCATGGTGGGAAGATCTGGGTAGAGGAAAGGTGCTCACCATAAGTACCCAGGAAGCAGACAGGGCCAAGGAGGATCCAGGAAGGGAGATAAATCCACTCAGGTCACACCCACCATGAGCCTACTCTTCTGCCCAAACTACCCCATACCAAGCCAACTGTAGCACCCTTGTACCCCAGTCCCCTTCTCAGAGCCCACGTAGAAGGGCATGGAGCTCCTGGGGGACATCTGTAAACCACAGCAGCTGGGAGTTGTAAAGAACACACCATAAATATGTTCTCGTAACTGCCAAATCTGAATGTGTGACCTTCCTGTGTTGTGAGAGTGCTACAGAGATGCTGGTCTTCCACTCAGTGAAAAAGTAAGGGAGCACTGTGCTTAGAAGATGGTTCTTCCCAAGGAGATTGTGGCGCCTTTGGGACATGGTAGAGCCTTTTGCAGGTCTCAGATCCCTCATAGGCATGTCTACCGGTTGTTCTCAGCTTTTGAGAAAGTTGTTATCAAAACCAGCTGGCTCTGCTCCTGCTCTAAAGGGGTCTATTCTCTGCAGGGTCCTCCCCTAGAAACTGAGCTTGTGCAACTCTGTGAGCAAAAAAGCCTCTTTTTCTTTCTTGAGTCAGGTATTTTGCTACAGTAAGGAAAACCTGACTCATTCAGAGGGAGGTGTGGGAAGATACAATGTGACTTTTGAGCGCTAAGTGGAACAATAACAGATGAACAATAACAGTAATTAAGCAAACCCCTTATTGTGCCAAATGCATATCGACAGTTAACCTGCCAAGTAAGTTTACCAGCGCTGCTGCAGACCAGACAGACCCCAGCCCCACACCCAGCAGAAGAGGAAGCAGAATTAGGGACAGGGCCTGCCCTACCCTAAGCCTCCAGTCTTCAGCCTTAGGGGTGTGACTTTTACAGCCTCTTACATGCCATTAAAACTGGACTTTTTACTGTAAGCTTCAGTTTATATCAGGGCTGTGAGCCTACAGCAATTAGAAAAGGTACCTTGGTGTAAGGTTAACATCACCAACATTAACAGATTATTACATTATTCTAATATTGAACCCTTCCTTTCCCATCTTCTCTTATTTCCTCTTCCTTTTTTACCTTCTTGTCCTTTCTATCTTCCCTCCCATTTTCCTTTTCTATTTCTTTACCTGAAGTGAGAGCAAATAGTTTTATGGGCAAGATCTTGGGGAGGGGGGGTGAAAGAAAGGGGGTGCAGGTGGCCGAGAAAAGAAGACCGGGGAGGTCAGACGTGTGTTTCAAATAATGACGGCCAGGTTTCCCACTTTACGGGAAAATGTGAAGGTGGAAAGGAAGAAGACTAGAAATAAGCCCAAATGGTTGGATTAGAAATGCTGGTATCATGTATTCAGTTTTTAAATGTAAAGCAGAGCTGGAAAAATAGTTATATACAGATGTGTGCACTTGTGTGTATGTCTATGTGCATCTGTGCATGTATGTGTGTGTATAAACCAACTTCCTAGTTCTGTCCTCTGAAAAGACCTAAAAGCAGCACTGCATTAAGAGTTGATATGCAGACTCTGGGTCCCTCACACCATGTGCTCCCCTGGAAGAGACCCCGAGTCCTTGGAGAAACAGCCACTGTTAGTGCTGGGCTGGACAAACTGTCAGAGGGTCTATCTAGATCCTTGTCTTGTACTGCAGACTGAGGACGTGGTCAAAAACAGAGAGGTACTTGTTGAATAGACACAAAATCCAGCTCGAGAGATCCCTTAATGATCAAATCAAGGAGCCTTCAGTATGAAAATACATATTAACAAAGCATAACCTAGTAAAATATATAAACAGAGGAAGAAATGAAAGCTCTTCATTTGCATTCTAATGACAACCAGTTCGTGAGCAGGAATGATATAAATACAAGGTTATTTGCCAGTGTGACAGTGTTTTAGCCTGGAGTTGTTTGCAGAGGGTGAGACGGGTGGGCGAAGTTCTGATAAGGAGGAGACTTCTCGTGTATTGTTGGAACACCACGAATGTTCTAAAAGAACAAGCTGTAACTTTACAGTGACAACTTCGCTGTGACTGATCACACGACCTGTAAAGAGCTGGATCAACAGGATGGGAAAGGCAGAGCCAGCCTGGAATGTGCTATCCGTGGCGTCAGAGAGACTAAGGTGGAGGAGCCACTTTGGGTGGGAAGACACCAGAGAGACGGGCGCTCCACGTGTTCCCCAATGGGGAGCTGGACAAGAAAATTTTTAAAAGGGGGGACCCTGAGGGTGTATGTCAGTGGTAAAGTGCTTGCCTAGCACGGAAGGGAGCCTGGGCTGGAAACCCAACACGGAAAACAGGGAGGAAGGGAGGGAGCGACGGAGGGATGGGGAGGGAGACTTCCTTGGGACGGTTGGCAGAGTTGGAGTTGAAGGGAGTCTGTGAGTGGCAGTGTTGTGGCCATGTTGGGTCTCTAATCTAAGAGAGCCTTATTGGGGCGGGGACAGACACTGGAGCATCTTGTGCAGACATGGAATTAGGGCTGAAGCTTTTCTCAAATGATTCAGAAAAAGACTATCTGGCCAGGAATATGTGTGTCAGAACCTGGAAGCCAGCAGTTGACAAATACGGGTGAGGGCGAGGAAGGAGTTGTCTTGTACTGTGCCTGCAACTTTTCTTGAATTTGAAAGTATTTTTAAACTGATTTTTACCTGGCAAGTGCAAGGTCATGAGTTCAATCTCTGGTTCAAAAAAAAAATTTTTTTTTAATTACTGAGTACTGATACAACACTGAAGCACCAGTCCTCAAATCTAGGGGCAGCTTGTTCACTGACGCTTTGGCAGTCTGATAAAACCTATGGACTTTGCTTCCTGAAAAACTCCACGAAGACAAAACGGGATTCATAGATGGCTCAAAATCCATGCACAAACCTCGGGTTAAAAGACTAATTCATTAAAATGATGACACTGACTTCCCTTTCCAAAATTATGGCAGGCTAGCTTATTTATAACAACAGTTGAAAGTGATAGGTGAAATACAAAAATGACATATCTTTCTTGAGGATTTTTTTTGTTAGACAGGATGTTATGTAGTTCATTGTTACCCTCTGATGGACGTGTTTTGAAATTTTACTGTAGTTTCTCCTCCTCCTCAGCTCCTCCTTCTTCTTTTCTCCTTTTTCTCTTCTTCCTCCTTGTCCTCCTCCTCTTCCTTCTCTTCCTTCTCCTCCTCCCTCTCCTTTTCCTCCTCCTCATCTTCCTGATTCTCCTCCCCCTCCCCCTTGTCCTCCTCTTCC
>PVLA01015411.1:0-25460 GCA_004027455.1 Hydrochoerus hydrochaeris
GTGGCACCGTCTCTCTGGGGTCTCTGCTCACAGGAAAACTGCGCTGTGGCTGTGCCTGTTCTTTTCCTGACCTTAGTCAGCTGAAGGGTCCTCAGATCCAGCAAGGGGGCCTCACCAGGCAGCCCTGCGGGGAGCACCCTCCTCCACACACACATGCCGCCTGCAGCTTCCTTCGGGAAGTGCCGCTTCCGCTTTCAAGGAGGTAGAGGCCCCTCCTTCCCTGCTGTTTATGTCACCTGTGAATGGGGGAGCCCGGGCTGCCCCTGCACCAGCTGTCCTGCCTGGGGTTCACGGCCCTGCTGCCCGCCTCCTGCTGTAAGCAGCAGCGTCAGCCACTGGACGCTCTGGGCACAGCTTCCCTAGGGCCATCTGGCGCCTGTGACATTGGAGAGAGCTCAGTGGCACCTTGCCGGTCCTGGCCCTCGGGAAGGGCCACTTTGCAGAGACCTGGTGCTGGGCACGTGGTGGCCAACCACAGTAGGCCCTGCCCTTCCCAGGACTGTAGTGTCCATCTGGAATGGCAGTGGCTGCCTCTCTCTCAGGGTCACCTAGCAGGTAACATGGGGACAGCCATCTCCCGGGCTCGGCATTGCCTTCCCCTGGTGCCGCGGGGCCAGCTCTGACCTATTGTTGGAGTAGGGCATGCCGCAGGTGCCAGAGATCAGAGCCCCTGCTGGGGAAAGCACTGTGTCCTCCGACGTCTGCTCAGCTTGAAGCTTTGTCATAATGTGGCTGTATTTAGTGTACGTGCTGCCGAAGCGAGCACGATGTGGCTGCATTTAAAGATAAGGCTTTTATGGATGCATTTAAGGTTAAATGAGGTCATGGTGTAGGGCTCTGATCCAACAGGATCAGTGTCCCGGCAGAGCCCAGAGCTTACTGTTTCTCCATGCGCATGCACTGAGGAAAGTGGCCATGCAGGAAGGGAACCTTCGCATCGCCTGACTATGCAGTACCTGGGTCTTGGACTTCCGGTCTCCAGAACTATGGGCAATGAATGTCTGTCTCTTAAGACCCCAAGCTGTGGCATTGTGTTATGACAGCCTGGGAGGAGTAAGGCGGTCACCTTCATTTGCAGCAGGAATTGGTGTCTTTGATGTGTGGGCTTTGTGATCAGTGCTTCACTGTGCTGCTGTTATTTAATTTCTTGACCACAGACTTATCTGCCATCACCCCGGGCCTCTCCAGTGTGCCTGTCTCAGTGCAGAAGCATGATCTGTGTTTTCTGTCACACCCATCTTCATGCTCACAATGCAGTGAACCACCAGTGCTTAGAGCCACACAGCCACCAAAGGCAGAAGCAGAAATTCCACAGTGCCAAGACCTCATGAGCGCATTCCCCATGGAATGACCAAGAACCACCTATTTGTGTGGACACCATGATTGGTCCCAGCGACATAGCTGTGCCTGAGACAGGTCAGGTATCAGTTTTCAGACACCTGAGGTCCTGGTGGTAGTCAGGTCAGACCCATGCACAAATGGGTGAGGATGATTTGGGCAGAAATAAACACTAAGAAGAGAAGCAAAAGGAGGTGACACAACTGTCACTGAGGGTCTTGCGCTTCAGGTGATCAGAGAAGCTTTGAGAGATGATTTGAACAAAAAGAAGGAGCCAGCTGAATCAGTCTGGAAACTGGTCCAGGGAGAGGCAAGAGCAGAAGCGCACCCTCCGAGGTGTGGACAGATTGGAAAGCAGAAGGCTGACCTCAGCTGAGCTGTGCTTGGGGACCCTGCGTTGGCAATGCTCCTGTGGGATCCAGGGTTGAAGCATCTCCGAGTCCCATGAGGGATGCTGAAGGGTGGCAGTGTCCTCCAAGCCCAGCTCCCAGGAGGCTGTGAATCCAAGAGTAAGCATGAGATCTAGGGCAGTGCCAGGCACTGAGCCTGAATACATGGCACCATGGACGTATGTGCTCTCTTAGGTTGGGGACAGAAGGGCAAGGGCTCAAAAGAGATGACCAGATAAGGATTAACTTGCCGAAAAAGAGGATGAATAACCAACTGGTCTCTCTATCATGACAGTTAATGAATTGAGGCTATTTCTTGTCTTTGGTATCGACCCAATCAGTTAAGGTGAGAGCGGTGACCGCATCTTTGAGGAGTTTCCACCGACAGCTGAGTTTTCCAAAGCGTAATGTGAGTGGATCGCCGGTCCCCACCCTTGGCCCTGCCAGCACCCTGTACCAGAGGCTGTTTCCGGAGAACTCACCCTGGGGAGGGGTCTGTAAGCCGCTGTTCTAGAAGGTGAGGGGCAGCTGGAGATGCTTAGCCCTCACACTCTGGTATCTGGTGCTGGGCTGAGGTAGGCTGGACTGTGGCCCCCAGCAGGAAGCCGCCCCCAGGCTTTCTCCAGCCTACTTCCTGTGTCCCGTGGCCAAGCCCATCTCAGAGCAAGGAGCTTGGGGCAGGTGAGGCCGGAAGGTGATGAGATGGAGCCTTTGGTGATGAGAGGAGACTGACATGGACACTTACGTGAACCGAAGTCCTGGAGGGCTGAGACCCAGGTTTGAATCCCAGTGCTGTGCGGCCCCTGACCCATCAGCAAACCTCTCAGAATGTCAGTGTGCTTCTCTGTCAAGTGGGTTGCTGGGAGGACCCTAAGTCCTTGAGCTATGCTGACCATTAAGTGTGATATGTCAACTTGACTGGGGTAAGAAACACCTAGCAGATTAGCAGGCACAGTCCTGGGGGTGTCTGTGGGTGATGGACAGGTAGGCCAGCAAACCCAGGGGGAAGACCCACCTAGATACAATGGCAGCAGCCAACAGGCTCATAGCCCGGGCCCACTTCCTGGATCCTTCTCCACCTGTGGCTTCCTTCTTCGTAGGCTGATCTGGGTTCTCCGGTGCACAGACACCCGGGGCTGATCCCCTCATCTCTGATCCTTAAGCCTCCTTAATAAACCTTCGGAATAGCTGGGCGTGGTGGCTCACGCCTGTCATCCCAGCACTCGGGAGACTGAGACAGGAGGATCGTTGCGAGTTCAAGACCAGCCTGAGCTACAAAGTGAGCTCAAGGCCAGCCTGAACGGCATAGCGAGACCCTGTCTCAAAAAGACACACACACACACACACACAACAAACAAACAAACAAACAAACAAAAACAAAACCTTCGGAATGACTAGACTTACTCTTCTATCACTTCTGTTCCCCAGTGAACCCGAATACAGTCCCTGCTCTTCACAGGCTCCTTGGGCCCATGTCCAGCACACAGGGGACAAGACTTCCGCTGGCCCCTGTGCTCTGCCTGCACTGCTGTGGGCGAACCATCCTCAACAGGCTGAGACTGCCTCATCCCCCACCGGGGAGCCACTGGCCTCACTGGAGCATGCGTCCCTCACCTCCCACGGTTCTGAGGGTCCACGTCCAAGCTGGCTGTTTCCTGCCCATGGTATTGGCCTCACCTCTCGCCCGACCGCTCACCTAGTGACCAGTGCCAAGCAGCAGGGGAAAGTTTTGCTGTGAGGTCAGGCAGCTTCCCTGGCAACTCAGGCCTGTGACAAGGAATCAGAACACCTGGATCCTACCTTTGAAATGCAGTGAGGCTGGGGCTGACAGAGGATGGGCCCAGAAACCAGCATCCCTCTCCAGAGGCTCAGCGCTGTCACTGAGCCTGGAGCTGCCTAGGGAGTGGGGAGCCGGCCTCCATCCACTGTCTGAGGAGGGCAAGCCCACTGCCTGTGGTGACACTCAGCCCTGGCAATTACCTGACATGATGCCCATCCACCCTCAGATTTAAAAGAGATCAGGTGTGCTGCAAATGGACCTGAGCAGCCTTTAATTTTCCCGTCTGTCTCAGGCTCGGTGCTGACAGAAGTAGCCCCAGTACAAGAGCTCTGTCCATCATGTACTCGGCTGAAGGCAGCACTTAGCCCAGCTGTGCAATCTTCCCAGCTGCTGCACAGTGGCGCTCAGTCAAAGTTCAGACTCTCTCCCAGCACCCCAGACCTGCCCTGCTCCCTCTCTTCTGGGAGAGAGAAGGAGCCCACCATTGGATGTTTCTTCGATGCTTATCTTCAGCTGACAGGAGGTGACCGCTGCCACCTGGGAACCGGGGCCTTGACCCTTCAGCTCGCAACCCTTGTAGCTGCCTTGGCAGAGGTGTCCGTAGGCTGTTACTTTCTCTAGCTCTGTTCTCCTCTTAGTAACTAAAATCACAAAGCTATTCCTTTGGCAAATTTGGAAATTGCAGCATGAACTGCCAATCTGCGAGACTCGGAGGGCCATTAAGTCTTTCCTGCAGTCCCAGAGCTCAGGGAGCTGGCACTCAGCTCCACAGGGATTAACTGGTCATCTGTACTCCAATGCCCACTTAGACAACAGTTCCGTAGAGGAGGGCTCGCACTGCAGGCAGCCGGGAGGAAGTCAGGGGAGAATAACGTCTTCATCTTCCTCAGTGGTATTTGGGGAATCACTAGAGAAAGTGCTTAAAAGAAGAAGCTTTCAGTGGATCCAGGTGGGCGATGCCCTTTTATTGCTGGAATACTGTGCTTTCAATGACAGCTGTCACAGCATGGGTCGATTTGCTGCCAGGCTTGCTGGGCCACTGGAGAGCTAGAGCAATCTGGTACTGCGCCAGAGGGCCAAACTGAGCAGGAGGGCAGCTCCCGCTGGTGGGGTAGTGAGCTGTCTTCTTTGCAGACCTTGCAAGGAGCCAGCACTCTGGCTTGACTCTGGAAACATCTGGGGTGGGTGATATGGCAGGTGCTTCTGAGACGGCAGCCAGGAGCTGGCATGGGGCAGAGAGCAGCCCTGGCAGAGAGAGGGTGCCGGGGTCTCAGCACAGCATTAATGTCCAAGACATGAGGGCATTCGTCCAAGCTGCAGTGTTGGACACACTGTCAGGTGGACTGAGCATTGGGTGTGGAGTAGCTCTGGGATGCGGAGGGCTCACCGGGATCCTCGCCCCCAAGGCCGGGGGATTCCGGCCTCCTGCTAGCTGGTGTCTTAGCGAGCACTTTGCTAGAGGCCTTCTGAGGCTAACGCTGCAGGCTGAAAGGTGGCGCGGTCGGTTAAATCCAGCAAAAGAGGAAACAGCCTCTCTTGTATAGGAAAAAAATAAAATGAAAAGGGACACTTGGCATATCGCTGGCGAATTATCTCATGCTGATTAATGTGATTATAATGATTCATGTGATTACAGCAGTTTATATGTATCGCTGGCACCCAGAGTTGAGTTTATGGCACAGACTAATAGTCCTTGGAAGCTAATGTTGCGTGCTATTGATTTCCTTTGTGCATTTTGGCTGTATGTTTGGGTCCTGCTTAAATCTACTTCCTGCAGTCTCTATGCTAAATGTGCCGCTTTCTCTTTCATTTTGCCTTTTGTTTTCATGCTTTTTTCTGCTTCCTGATGCATAACAAACCAAATCTCAGTGGCATAAAGTGACAATCAGTTAAATATATACGCTATGTTCTAAGAGGCGTCTTGTGGCTATGAGTTTAATGGTAGCATTAAGGCCATTAAAGGCCATTTAAAGAAGCGTCTTTAGGGCCAACACTAGCTGTCACTAACCAGGAGAAAGCCAGCTGGCCCGGGGCTTTCCAGGAGAGGAGACCATCTCTGCACAGGCGTGATCTCAGATGCCTTGTGTCAAAACTCACCCTTACAGGAATGGCTTGATCTCCCTTAATGAAACACATGCGTGGTATCTGACTTGCCCTGAGTGCAGGGTAGGGGGAGGATCCTGACAGAGACCCTCCTGGCCAAGTGTGCACCTGACCCTTGACTGTACCTACCTCCTCCCCCGGGCCCCAGCTCCTGCGGTCCACCTCGAAGAGCACTGCCAGACAGACCACTTGACCACCAGGCAGTGTCTCGACTCATTGTCTACATGACTGAGGTCAACAGGGAAAAGTTCCTGGGGACGCTGGCTCCCGAGGTCTGATGGAACTTAGAGAGGGTGAGCCTGCATGGGCCGTGGGTGTTTTCTGTTTCATTTCTCTGTCTCAGGCATCAGCGGGGAAGAAGGGAGAGGTTAAGATGTCCTGGAGGCTGGAATTATACGGAAGCTTCATCACTTGCATATCTGACGGCAAGGTGGACAGCTGCAAATCTGGGCTCAGGGGGACTCGGCTGGACCATCCACATGAGGCCACTCATTGTGTGAGAGCCTGGCCACAATGATCTGGGTTTGGGAGACACAGCACCACTGCAGCCGCAGCTGATGTCTGGAAAGGTCCCTAGCCTGGCGACCTCAAGGGAAGCGAATACAGAAGGAGCCCAGGGTCCATGGCCACGGTGTAAAACCACAGTGCCACTGAACTGCATGCGTCCTGGCTTGTTTTTGCTTCTGACTCTACCTGCTTCTTTTCCTTGCACAGAGCTCTGGAAGCTCCTTCCTGCTGAGGCAGGACACTGTCTTTGTCTTTCTGAGGCTGTCTGCCCCCTTCTCAGTCTGTCCTCACTGCATGATTGCCTGGGTAGGGTTGTCCTTTATCTATCCCCCAGGAAAACCTGTCGTCTGGCGGGGTTTGTAGCAATGACACCAGGAAGAGTAGGCATGGGCTGCATTATTCATGTGTTTCCCAGATGCTTCTGCCTCCCTCTCCACCTAATAGTGTTGTCAAAGGTCAAGCTTTATAGGCAGCAGAAATGGGAATAAATCATTGAATCCTGTGTTTCAGTTTTCCTTGCAGAGTGATAGCTCTTCTCCATGCAAATCCTTTACAACCAAGATTTTTACCATGTACAGTAAAATTCTCTCTGTCTCTCTCTCTCCTCTCTCTCTCTTTCTCTAATTTTTTTCTTCTCAATTAAAGTCCGCTGGTCTTGTCTCCTGGACCAGATTTAGGTTTAAAATTAGGAGGGGTGGGAAGACATATGTTGTCATTTATTGGTACACACACCACCAACCTTAGTGACTGCAAAGCCACCTGCTTCTAACTGAACAGAGACTAACTGACAGCAGAGGGTATGTCCTGGGCTCCCCCGAGAGATTTGAGGTTGCAGACTTTGTGACTTGTGGCTTTATCAATAGTGCATCTCTTCGGTTTTGTCTGAAGGGTGACTAAAGAGCCCCAGATGTGGCGACAAAAGACAAGGGTTGAATCCCAACCCAGCGACTCAGCAGCCCCGTGACCTTGATGATTCTCCTCCTCATTCTGAAGCTGAGTCTCCTGGGCCATAACGTGGTGGTAACAGAATCAAGCATTTAGAGTCAGGATTAAATGGCATGGGGTTTTCATGGCGAGGATTCAGTGAGAGACTATGGGAAAGTATTTATAGAATGCAGTGATTCATGTCAGTGACTGTTCGCCACAGGCGAGGTCAAGGTCCATTAATGTAAGAGCTGGACCCCTGATTTCCATGGCCACAGGAGCTGGGCCCATGGAAAAAGAGAGTGGGACAGGTGGCAGAGGGGGCAGGACGCTGTCCCTCATCTCCTGCCCACCGGTGCCAGTTTAGGCACCCGAGGCCAGATTTGATTTTCTCCAAGAACCCAGAGATTGCTTCTGAGCTATGCAATGTTTCTTACGCATTAGCAAATAAAGACACACTCACATAAAAATAGCGTGTAGGACAGAAAATTAATCTGCAGCTCTTCTCTGCCCACTGCAGTGGCAACTTAAGGTCTGGTGCAAAGAGGATGCTAAGGGTGAGGAGATGACATCTGTGATTTCCCACTATCGCCCTGCTGCGATGACTCTCCACCCCAGAGACACTGCAAGAGGAACCACAGGAAACTCTGAAACCTCAGAACCGACAGAGGTAGGCTGGTTGGGGACCCAGGGGCAGGAGGAACAGGAGAGTGGAGGATACCTTACTGCCTTCCACCCAGTGGCATAAAGAGACCAGGCTGCCGCCTGCCCCCTGACCCCAAGCTAATGGCAGAAACCTTTCCTCCTTTTCAGCTGATTTGTCTCAGGTGTCTGTTATAGTAACAGAAAGTGAACACTTTTTTTGATATAACTATTTGGTTTCTTTACTATGCTGGGGTGGTACACGAACCGACATTTTATAAAATTTTATTTAATGAAATAAATACATTAGGAAAATCTGAATAAAACCAGCTGTGTGTGATAATGCATTCCTGTAATCCCAGAACTCTGGGAGCTGAGGCAGCAGGACTGCAAGTTTGAGTCCAGCTTGGGCAAATTCAGACTCTGTCTGAAAATAGAAATAAAAAGGGGCTGGGGACTTAGCTCAAGGCTCTGGGTTCAATCTTCAGTACACAAAGAAGTCAGCAAATCTTGCTAATATGGATGTATTGGTTGTGATATGTACTATAGTTTTGCAGCACTGAGGAAAACAACAAATAAATCTATTTGTATCACTTCTTACAAATGTATATGAACCTATCATTATTTCAAAATAAAAAGCTTATCTAAAAATAACTGTTGCTGAGTTGGAAGTTATACGGCTGGTTTCATTCTTTTTCTAACATTTCTGCAAACATAAACAGACCAAGAATCAAACTGTACATTTAAAATCTTCAAAAAAGCAATCAATTAGAGTAAAACAGTCCCTTTGAAAGAAGGCTGAATTTTGACTGAGTTCAGCTTTAGTAATAATTTACAGATTTTGTTTTGTGATATTGGTTGGAAAGATTGTATTTTTCTGCTCTCTCTTTTTGTTTTGACTCCTCACAAGTCAATTCAGCAATCCCCATGTCAGAAGCTGCAAGATAGTACTCTATTTTTGAAAAGCAAATTGTGCATTATCTGTCATCTCAGGATACCTTGGTTTAGACAAATTATAGGAGTGAGTCCTCTCACTGCTTGAAGGCTGAAAACTACTTCAGACAGAAGGAAGAATTCCTACTGAATTTTCCTTAAAGAAATAGCTTTCCCATCTCTGCCCCTACTGAAAGCGGTACAAAGACATAACTCTGGAAACCTCTGTAGCTCTGTGGAACCAAGAATTGAAAGAAACTCATGGGTTCATATAAGAGGGCCCAACCATTGTGGCACACGGATGTTTTATTTCACTTGTGTTTTATAGCAAATGCTGCTCTAATAGAGCTCTCATACTTAAAATCAACTGTGCACACATGGCTCCATCTCTTCCAGGCCGTATCACACCGACCATAAAATAAATCTTTTTGAGGTGATGGGAGGGAGGTAAGAGAGTGAATCAGTAACAGAAATATCAAGAACTGGATTGTATATGACTTCCTTAGAAGTTGCTGTTGTTGTAAGGAAAAGATTTTCTGTATTTATTGAGTACTTATGACGGGCTATGCTCGGTGGTATTTGCAAGGAGCCTAGAAGTATTAGAAGCAAATCCTCTGGTGTGATGATTTACAGATTATATTAGAGCATGTTTTGAACTGCATTATTTCACTTAGTTCTCACAAAACCCATGTCAGGCAAGAATTATTACTGGTCATTTAAGAGGAGAGCGGGTGGCATCTTTGATGAGTTAAGAGAAAGCCCTATAATAAGGCTGTTGTCAAGCACAGAACTTGAGCTCTTTGTACCTTACAATGGTCTCCCAGCCTTATCTCCAACAGTGCTGAGCCCCGTATATACTATGTGGTTTTTGTGTACACATACCTAGTTTGCTAATTAGGAACATTAAGAGATTAATAATAGCTACATTAATTTATACTTTAACAACTTTTCATATCTTTGATTTTCCGTATTTTTGGTTAAATTTTTGTTGTAGTTACTTTTCTCATTGCTGAGCTAAAATACTCAACACACAAAGTTAAGAGAGGAAAGGATTATTTGGCTCACAGTCTGTAGATGTTTCAGTCCATACTTGGCTGGCTCCAAGGCAGGGTGGCATGGCAGACAAGAATCACAGAGGAGAAACAGTTCATGGTGGGTAGAAGTAGCAAAGCAAGCAAGGGATGACCACAGCTCTTTCTAGCCTTACATCCTATCCAGACTACTCAGGGTGGGTGGCTCTCATGCCTTAATCCTAGTGTCCTTGAGCCTAGTACTGAACCATGAATCAACCCCAGCATCACACACTCTGGATCCAGCCTCCTCTGAAAAAGCCAAACTGGTTGCATGAGGCTTTGTGGGGGACATCTAGACATAAGCTACAACAATTTTGTAGCTTTCTTATTACAGGTTCTGTTTAGTTTTGAAGTACTTTTTAGACTATATATATATATATATATATTTGATTTTTTTATGGTATCTTTTGTTCATTTCATTAATTGATAAATTGCAGGCATATAGACACTTTTTTGTATATTTATTTTATAACTAACCACTTTACTGTGAGACATTGATTGTCCCAGTAATTCTTATTTAAAGTTAAAATCCACCTTCTGCAAGTAAATATAATTTCCCTTTCAATGTACATGAAATCATTTTATGTATTTATTATTTAGTTTAATTGCACTGCTATCTATTCCAAATATTTTTAACTAATAAATGTAGTCATTCCCCCCTTTTATAATTTAGTAAATTGGTTTCTTGGTTCTATGGACTAGGATGTTGGCTGTTGATCTGAGAGATGTTTTTATAGTGACAAGGAATTTCATTATGCTTTTCCTAAAACATTGTGGAATAGAAGTAGATGTTTACTCTATTAGAATAGTAGCTACTGAGATATTTATGTATAGCTTTTTATATCCATTAAAAATATAATTAATATTAATAGATCTAATGGTAAATGACTTTTATATTTTCATACTAAATATATGTTTTTGTTTTTAAAATTATGGTTAAATAAGTACAACATAAATATATCATTTTAACCACTTTAAGTGTAGAATTCTATGATAATCATATTCACAATGCTATATATTAAATCTACTTTTGTAATACATACACTCCATCCTTATTGGTTATTATTTGTATATAATGCTGAGTTCTATTTGCTAAGGTTTTATTTACAATGCTTTTAAATCTATTCTTAAATGAGATTTTTAAAAATAATATTGGCATTTTACTAGTTTTTTGAAAAGAACGTACAGCATTTTCACTCTCAGATAATTCGATAGAATCACAATTATTTTCTTATTGAAGGTTAGATATAGAATCACCAGTACTCATAACAAACTTTGTGGCTGATTCTTCCTCCTGCGCACTGTGTGAGGGCGGAGAAGCTCCTGACTCTCCCTCTCCCGAGCAGGTAGAGCAGGCGAGGCTCTGCTGACACCCGCCTCGCACCCGCGTCTTCCCCTGGGGCGGGGATGCTTTACGGCGGCTCTGCAGGCCACTGGACAGCAGGCGCAGCTGGCGGTCAGCCGCGACGCCGCCCCTGCTCCCCCCTGCAGATGCCCCTGCCTGCGGTGTGAGGCGTGGAGCGGAGCACCGCCACGTGGCTAAGATCAAGAACGTGGCCATCTGGACCCTTTGTTAACACCCCCGAGCTCCCTAAACCCCGATAAGCTGAAATGAGCGCAGCTGGCCCTCTCCGAGATCCCTTGATTTTATTTTTTATTTTTTTCTTCTTTTATTTTTATCCTTGAAATAAAATGGATTCGGAAAAAGAAAAAAAAGAAGGAAAAAGGAAAAAGAAAAAAAAATGAAAAAGGGAGATCCCTTGATTTCAGCCTGCCATTGTCCACGGAGACAGAACCGCTGCCCATCAAATAGCTCAAGACGACACATTTCGCCCTGGAACTGCTTCCAAGACAGATGAAGCTGGTGTGTATTACTTGAAATAAGCACAAGTTTGCATTTAGGCCAATCAGCAGGCCCAGATTTGAACCAATCGCAGGCCCGGATTTAGGCCAATCAGCAGGCCCAGGTTTGAACCAATCACAGGCCTGGATTAATCAGCAGGCCCGGATTTAGGCCAATCAGCAGGCCCAGATTTGAAACAATAGAGGCCTTTGCTTGGCCCAAGCTAAGGCTTGTAATGACTGTATGAGAAGCGCTTCCCTTACGCTGCTGCTTAGTCTGAGGGGCGTCTGCTCCTGCACAGGTGCGGGGGTGGGGGGGGTGGTCCTGGAGACCCTGTAAATCTGCATGGAGCAGTAATTTGAGTTAACTCGGCATCAGGCGGCTAGCAGAGCTGTACCTGTTTCATGATTTCCATCAGAATCAAGCAGAAAAACTCAGCTGACTGCCTACACATGCAGTGTCTTCATTTAAAAAGATAGTTTCAGCAAATCATATTTTCCCCAGGAAGGATTCTATTTTATATCATATTTTATATTTATATTCTATACTTTAATTTTCATCCTTATATACTATATTCACGCATATTTGTGGTAAATCTAAATTCTCCTCTTCCTCATCCCAAATATTAATAATTGTTTTCTGTGAACATTGGAGTGGAATATTTTTTCTTCTTTAAGAGTTTCTTTGTTAAGATTTTCATTCTATGCTGCCTGAAGTGCTTTGTGCTTCTTGAATTCCTTGAGTGAGTTCTCAGTCTGTCTTTGACAAGGCCCTGCACTGTCTAGCCCTCACTCCCCACATCCAGGATCCCTGCCTTCCCTTCAGCTGGAGTCTGCCTCCTTCCCAGGGCCCAGGGGTTTTGCCCTGGGCCAGCTCCTTAGTGGCTGCATTTTTGTTGGATTTCAGGTCTTTGAATAATAGACCCAGGAAGCCTTTGATAACCTTTGTGCTGGATCAGATCTTCCTGTGAACCACTGGTACAGAAGTGTGGCTTTCATGCAGGATGATCCTGTATCTCATGAGCACTTGTTTACTTATTTACCAGGTTAAAATTCTATTCCCCCAACCCAGGAGACAGGGCTACAGACTGGTTCTGGTCTGTGGGTACTGAGGAACTGGACTACACGGCAGGAAGCAGGCAGGTGAGTGAAAGTTCCTCTCCCACCTACTATTGCCTGTAACCTGCCTCCTGTCAGACCAGAGGCAGAACTTGATTCTCATAGGAGCGTGAACCTGTCTGTGACTGCACATGTGAGGGATCAGGGTTTCCTGTTCCACATGAGAATCTCATGCCTGGTGATCTGAAGTGGAGCTCAGGTGGTGATGCTAGTACTGGGGAGCAGCTGAAAATTCAGATTAACATTATCAGAGAGGTTTAAGTGCACAGAGACCATAGTAAACCAATTGCGACTCATATCAGTGAGTCGCAAGTGACAAGCTGCATCCTGTGGCAGGTTTCCTAGTGGCAAATGAGGAATTGATGTCTTTCTGTTGTACAGCTGCATTTATGGCATGCTTTAAGACAGAACCTGATATTTATTTTATGGCCTGACCATCATTTTCTTTACTGCTTTGCTTTACTCCTCTCTCCTACACTATGCACTTGTCTCAGTCAGTTTTGGTAAGCCAAAAAGCTAAACCTGGCCCAAATGAGGAAAAGCAAACATCACTGCAGAGTTTTTTTGGAACAGGGGAAAGACACAGTGATGGGCTAGCAGAAGACTCTAAGACTCACAGGGAAAAGCAAGCTGCATTTAAAAGAAAACATGAGTTTTACTTATGGGTTCATTGCAATGCATGATTCACAGTCTTAAAGGCCATTTTGTATGATATATGGCAGCTGGCTACCTAACAAAGCCACAAAACGTTCAGAACTGCTTTGATACAAGGAGAATAAATATCCTCCATTAAAAGACAAGCCCATGGAGTTTTTCAAATACAAATATGAAGAAAACGAGCAGTTTTTGATGGCTGCTACTCCCTCAAATATGTCTTCACTGAGAGCACCATTCCTAGTGGCTAATCACCTTGCTAAAACTAAAAGCTCCTTCACTATTGGTGGAGTTGATGGTGCCTGCTGCTGAGGGTATTTGTCGTGAGCTTTTTGGAGAAGTTACAATTGCAAAGGTGGCACATGTTTCTCTATTGGCCACCACAGCAACTACATGAATTAATGAAGTAACAGAGGACACTGAAGGACAGCTCTTAGAGAGGATTAAGGAGCAGCACAGTACGTAACCCAGGCTGACGAGTCTACTGGTGGTGACAACAAGGGGCGGTGCTCATTTCTGTGTGATGCGTTTTTAGAAGGGTGTGAATGAGAAAATGCTTTGCTTCCCAGCAACATCACACACAGCTGCAGAACTATCCAAGTCTTTGGATGATTGTTTGTCAGGGAAACGGAATGGACTGTGGGTCAGTGCACACATGGATGGGGTGGCTGCCGTGTCTGGAAGCCGTTCTGGTTTCACTACTTTTGCCAAAGAACAGCTTCTTAGTCAGCGCACTACGTCCTCCGTGAAAGAAATGCCGGCCAGCTGAGAATGGAAGCAACTAAAATCTTCAGCTGCACTGAAGTGCAGGCCCCTAGTGCATGTCGCCCATGCAGCTCTGTGAAGAGGTGGGCATGGAACACACGAGTCCTCTTATGCACAGGAGTGAGGTGGCTTTCTAACGATGTGTCACCGGCCGGATAAAGAGTTAGGAGAACCACTCCAAAGATTTCTTTTACAATGAGCCACCCCAGAAGAACAGAGAATGAGTTATGAAACTTGCTTACTCATGTGACGTATGCAGACTGCTCCGTGAACTTGATTGATCACTTCAGGGTAGAAGGACAAGTGTGATCCAGTCAGCAGATAAGGTGGCTGCATTCAAAGCCAAGCTGGAATTACGGGGGTGGAGAGTGAACACGGGGTTTTTTGATGTTTCAAATATTACTTGAGTTCTAGAAAGAGCCTGAGGCTGGGCCTTCTCTCTCCCATTTGGTGCAGCTAATGTAGCTCAGTTTTCCCAAGAATGTGGCATTGCTTCGCCACCACAAAAGACCCCCAAGCAGGGAAGCAATGTCTGTGACCAATTGGTGAATAAGCCAAGAAATGGACTTCACCTGAGCATGTAGAGCATCTGCTGTTGAGACTGCAGATGGCAGTGGCCTTGAAATGGTGCTTGAGACACCTCAGGTCTCTGTGTGTCCTGGATTAGAGGAAAGGCAGAGGGTCCTGATGTTGCCACAGAAGCACTGAACAACCTGCTTCTGTTTCCAACCTCCTACCTTTGTGAAGCAGGGTTTCCCTCTGCAACAGCAGTAACATGAGACTTGACAAAAGCAACACATTTTAGGTGGCCCTGTGTCCTGACTCCTCCAGATGGGACCATCTAGTCGCAGGAAAATAAGCCGAGGACTCTCACTAATTCTGGATGATGGTGAGGTGCATAATTGTTTCATTATGTATTATAGTATAACAACAACAGAAATAAAGTGCACAACACACGTAATATACTCGAATCATCCTGAAACCATCCCCTCCCACCCTTGTGTGTGGAGAAATTGTCTTCCATGAAACAGTCTCTGGTGCCAGAAGTGTGGGGGACCCCTGCTTTATACTATCCAGAGCATCTGAATTCATCAGCTTCTTAACTCATCTTGGTCAAACCCAGTCCTTCTTTTTCTGAGGAAAAAATATGAAACCAAAAATTGCCTTCCTACCACAAAATACTCATTCCTTTTTACAAATGGAACTGGTTTTGAATGAACTCTGATCCCTTGACTAATTTAAAGGGGGAAAATAGACAACTTGTTGAAAAAAAATTACTTGTTTGAATCTAGAAATTTTCCTTATAGGTGGAGAAATAGTGAATCACAACAGACTTTCTGTCTCCAACACTTTCTCTGAGGAATCTATCAGGAGGCGCTCGGCAGACATCCTCTGTGTCCTCAGCAACTTTCACTGACATCTTTATATGCACAGTGGGGGAAGGAGAGAGATTTCCTACACTTTCCCCATGCTCAGATCTTAGTGATGAAATCGCCTTTTGTAGGTAATTAAGATGTTCATTGCTGGGTGCAGATGTTCAAAGGGCTGGGTGAAATCTGCTTGCTTCCCGGGAACAGGCCCGATCTATCTAGATCTGTTTTGTCTATGCAGGATCACCTAAAAACACACTTCTCTCGAGAAGGATTTAGCTCACAAACTATTGTATCACCCCCTTTCATTTGGGAGAAAACTGAGAGGGAGGGAAGCCAAAGCAGGTCCGAGTGTGTCTGAAGTCGTGCTCTTCCTAACTAGAGTCGGGAAACAGTCCAGCCTCTCCTGCCCCTTTTGTCCCCTGGCTCACAGCTCTTCACGCCAGCTACGAAAGCCACACTAACAACCAGCATCTAAGGTTCTCCTCCTTAGATTGTATCCACTGCATGAATAAAAATTCACTCTGCAGGGAGGAAAACAGGCTTGGGTGCCGTCCAGCCAGTGTCAGTGTCACACTTAGGAGTGGGTCCATTCTACCTCGGACGGGATGTCCTCTGGGCTGTCATTGTTGTTACCATCTCGGGCCTGTTGGAGGGGCACCCGGCCCTTGGTGATGCTGAGGGACGGGCAGCCACTTCGGTGTCGGCCTCTTCTCAGGGCACCCATTGCACAGACACCAGCAAGGTGTCTCTGGGAACAGGATTTTGGAAGGTGGTTTTTCTGGGTGATGTGCTTCATGGTTCTACATGGCTGAATAGGCAGTCTTGCTTTACTTTAGTGTCCATGACCACAGTTTCCCCCCACACAAGTATGGTGGCTCCTTCTTGCTCTCCCCTCCCGTGAGGCTGCTGCAGTGTCTTTAGGACTTGTTTTCTTAGCCTGTTTTCATCACACAGCAGCCTCTTAAAGTTGCCTTCCATTCACGGTGTGAAGATCATCGACACTTAGGTCTGCACTTTCCCCTTTCTTTCCAGCTCTGTGGAAATAACCCCACACATCCCTCAAGCCTGGGCCACACCGTTTCTCTCCCAGTGAAGGCCTTGGAGTCCTTCCGCAGGGCTCTGCTGTCTTAGGAGCCAGTCTAGCCTTTGTCTTTCTGGAATTCCTCCCACAGGGAGCTTCAAGAGGCCATCGCTAGAAATGCTTCACAAACTAGCCGTACATTCTTTCAGATGTACAGCTAAAGCCACAGCAGAGCAAGGGTAATTGACAGGTGCTGGAAATGAAAAGTTTTCTGCAAAGCAGAGTGGTGAGAATGGGAACCAATCCTTCACCACTGGCTGCGGGTGGGAGGAGACTGCGGACCCCAGCGAACTGGGGGTGTCAGCTTACATGCAGAAGGCAAGTGAGGTTCCCTGGCAGAAGGCAGCAGGCAGGAGCGAAAAACCCTGCACACAGCAGTGCGCGGCCAAGGAAGGGGAGGCCGGGAAAGAATGCAGTGAGCAGCTAGGGTGACCCGGGGGGCTGTGTTCTCACCCAAGCCCTCTCTGCCCCCACTGCCTCCTGGCTGGGTGAGCGGCTCCTCTGCCAGCCCTTCGCATGCTGCCTCTTCTGCTGTGCAGATGCCGACCAAGGAGTAAATCCTGCAAAAACCGCGAAGCAAAGCGAGCCCCTCCCCCTTCAGTGTGGCTGCAGTGTGATGGTATTGTGTTCAGGGATGTGTAAGTGCTTAATGCACTAGCTTTGAGATTCTAATTCTTAGTCCTGCTTGACTGAGGGATCCTTAAGCAGAAGGGAATAGGGATCTTAAAAATCTGTGAAGGGAATCATTAACAACTAGTTCTAAAGATTTAATGATTAAGAAGAGAATTCAGGGAGCTGTAATTCAACAAAATGAATTATAAAGAAATAGCAAGTTCCTCTAAAAAGAGGTGAAGTAGTTAATGGAAATTTATCCAGTTGCCTTAAATGCTAATGAAAAATAGATCCATATCGTTTACCGATATCATCTTCCAAACCTGTGGGGAATAGGTAATCCTTATGCAAATATTTTCACAGAGTTGGAAAAGAAGGGGAAAAAAATCCCTATCAATTTTATGAGATTTTTATAACTTTGATTTCAAAACAAGACAAAGGCCACATGAAAAAAAATGCATGTAGCTAATGGTTAGGGAGGCAAAAATCTTAACTGAGCTCGGTAAAGTGAACCTGGGCGGGAGGGAGAAACAGAGCGGGAGCTAGAGAGAGGAGAGAGAGATCAGAGATGTGGGAGGAAAGAACATCTCAAACCACAGTCATAGCAGGAGCATCCGCGTATGGTGAAGCCTCTCCCAAGGGTGCAGGGCTAGTCTTATCTGCAAATGTGCAACTGAAAACTTTTCAAAAGAAATGGATGGGCAGTTCTCTTAAATAAACCTGGCATCTACTAATTACTGGTAACATTCATTGTGTTTAATGGTGACATTCTAGAAAGATTACAAGTCAATAAGAAGTAAAAAATATTCTGTATTTCTACTTGGCATTACACTAAAAGTTTGAGGAAGTGTATCAACATTAGGTTGAGCCACATAAAGTTGATGATATTAAACTATTTCCGAATGAGTTTAACATAAAAGAGAGAAAAGTTGTAAAATTTTAAAATGAAGAACTCAGAGTAACATTATTCATAACCAATATACTTATCTGCATAGTACATTTAGGAGATGATACAGAAAAAGGATTTAACTGGAGAGTTTACAAAATTGTTGGCACAAGATTAATACTTGAAGTCAAATACTCAAATCAATTAGACTTCTATATAGCAACAAATAATTAGAAGAACTGAGAACATGCCCAAGTGTTTAAAATTGCAATCATAGACACAAAGTGGTGATGTTAGAGATAAAGTAATAAAACATGATCAAAAGACTTAACAGAAGATTTAAATTCTGGGAAAAGTAAATAGTAAAAGGATGGTTATTATTCTCAAATTATAAACAGACTTCAATCAAAGTCTCAGCAATGTATTTGTAGAAATTAGTCTGCTGACTTCAAAATTTGCAGCAACAAGAGAGGAAGCTAAGGGAACTCTGGAGATCAGTAAGTTGAAATTTGTACAACCAACTTTTAAGACGCTGTGGTAAGACAGTGTAATATTTGCAGAGCCTTTAGTCAGACAAAAATGCTATGGGATAGAAACTTTAGAAGCCAAATTTTTGCATTGCTCTCAGCTTGAAATCACATGAAAGTGGGATTGTATATAGCAGAAAACTGGTGGGCTAGTCAATCTTTCTAGGACACTATGTTAACCCTCCTGCTTAAAAAAAAAGAAAAGAGAAGGTCATATGTAGTATTTTCAGTCTTCCCAAAATAAAATCAAGAAAAACTAATCCTAAAAGGAAAATCGTGACACTTTCAGAAGGAAATGTAGCAGAATACATTGTGAGCAGAAATATACTTTGTAAACACATGATATAGCTTACTTCAAAAACTTATGTATAACTGAAAAATTCTAAGTATATAGATGGATAATGTAGAGAGGAGATAAAAATGACCAGAAAAGAAGACAACAGAAACAAGATTCTCAACACCTTTAGTAATCTAATGATCAAGGAAATGTAATTTAGAACAAATATAAAATACTCTTCCCTACCTGCACAGTCATTAAAAAAGATCTTTGAGGATATGTGTGGAGAAGATGCGGAGGAGAACGATGCATCGCTGCTGGGAAAGCAAATTGGTTCAAGCAATTTACAGAACAATTTTTCAATTCCCAAGAAAGTTGGAAATATACATTTTCTGTGACCCAGCAATTACACTTTTTCTCTGGGAACCTCTGGTAGGAATAAACAGAAAATCCATACAAGCATCTTTATTTGAGCACGTTTGTAATTCCCAGAGGAAGAGAATAGGTGGGCCCTGCTATCAGGTAGTAGTTAAAATGAATCACCTATGTCTACGCAAACCAACACAAGTGCTCAGAGGAATGTTAAACCACAGCCTTTGAACAACAGAACATTCAGAGGACTTTAAGAAGGAATTCTTACAGGCCTAAAACATACTTTGTGATCTGTGTGTGTGTGTGTGTGTGTGTGTGTGCATGTGAGTACATGTTCTGTGACAGGAAGTATCACTATTCTAGGAAGACATCAGTAAGATTGATAAGAAACGCCTGCACCTAGAGGGCATCTGGACCCCACATGAGCTCACATCCCAGCTGAGAGCAAGCTAGGCAAGGTCAGGTCCACCGTCCACTGTCCGTGTTTTAGGAAATGCAAATGAGGAACAGTAGGAAGTAACAATTAGCTGAGATCCCTGGGGAAATAGGATTAAGGTGCACTGTGCACAGGTATCGAACACCCATGATACAAGTAAACATATGTCATAAAATGAGCTATAAAATAATACAAGGAATGAAAGTGGCAGGAGAGGGTGTAGAGACGGAGGGGGAGGGAGGTGGGTGGGAAGGGGAAGGGGATCAGAAAAAGAAACAAGCTGTGTTATGGACTCGCACTTAACGTCGTTCCCAGATGAATGTAAGCTTCATGGATTGCAAACATGTACTAATTAAATAAAAATTAAACTTAAAAAAGAAACATTTTGTAAATTACAAAGTGTTGCACACATGCCAGGAGGTTCTGGTCTTTTGAAGCAGATAATTAGCCAGGCTTTCCTTCCCAGAGAGAGCAGAACTTTGGCAAGGCGAGGTGCTTCCACCCAGCAGGGCCTGTGAAAAGCACTTTACCCTTCCAGGTTGGACACGATTAAGGAATGTTGGTGGCTGTCTCTCGAGCCTTGCAAACAAGCTGCCCTTTTTTGCCAACTGCATTATTAATTGCCTGGGTAAAAGAATAAAGCCAATTTAAATCTCTGACTTTGCCAGGGAGCCTCAGGGCTTTGCATGATGGGCAAAAGGCATGGATTGCAATTTTGGGAGCTCACTATAGCTAACAGAAGGGAAGTACCCCAAGTCAGATTAATTAAAGGGCCCTGGGGGAGCCAGGGGTTGTTAATGATTTTATCCTTCCCATGAAAAAGAGAAAAACATTCTGAAGAAGGAAGGCAGTCTCTGACAGGAAAGGGCAAGGAGATTTCCAGGCTGTTGTTTCTCTGGTGCTGCAGAGCTGAGTGTACCCTGTGATGGGTCATGGTGTTGGGGAGTTGGGGTGTTGCACTGGTTTGATTTCTAGGGGGAGTCTGTCACCTTCTCAGACCTGGCTAATGGTCCTTGGGAACAGTGGGCATGGCGTGGCTTCCCAAGGCACAGCGCCCTTGCTGTCCCGTGTCAAGACTCAAGGGTCTCCAGTGGGTCAGGGGCTCAGCAGGAGGAGAGCAGTGGCCACACAGCCGAAGGGGGGCAGCAGCCACACAGCTTTCCTGCTGCAAACCTGCTCAGGGGGGTCTGAAGCCCTTGGTTTTAAGGCTTGCCATTGCCCATAGGAGAATAACCCAGCTCTCTTTCTCGGTTTATAACCTGCCCTCCTCTTAATAATTTAGAGCACTGCATTCCATCCTTTGTCACAGAAAACTGTGACAGGGACGCCTGAGATCAGAGCTCTTGGTATGTTGTGGCATTTCTTAACCTCTCCTTTCCCATCAAGGGTGACAGGGTCCTGAGCTACATGGCTGAGTAGACAGACAGCCTGTGGATCCTGTGGTCATTGGGACCCATGGGTCCAAGTGTCTGCTTTTGGCCATGAACAACATCTGGGGAATGCTTTCACCTCAAGGATTGCTCTCAAAGCCCAGTGTAGCTAAGCTTCCTTTGGTCAGCCCTCAGTTTCTAGGAAGTAATGGCCAAAGTGGTCTCAATGAGAAGTTGTGCGACAGGAGAGTTTGCTTTGCTGGCGATAGCTGTGTGGGCGGAGCTTGTGCAGAGGGGGGTGAGCAGGAGGCATGGCAGTGGCCACATGGGCAGGGGTCACGGGCTGCAGGCATGCTGGCCCTGAGGATGACCTTGGGATGCTGTGGCCCGCCCAGAGGGCGGTGTAAGTTTTCTGCAACCTGTGATACGAGAAAGGAAGTTGAGGTCCTAGAGGAGTGTGTCCAGTTGGGCTGGCTTGCAGTGTGGGAAGTCTTTGGTCCCTTCTCCCTTACAGAGAATGACCTTTACGCCTGTACTTATCACAGTGGTGCCAGAATTCTTTGGTGTCAGGAAGGGACATTGATAGGGCCAGACTAGACAGACCTTGGACTTCTAGCCTCGTGGGGCATTCAGTTTGGAGGGAAAATGAAGGAGGGCTATGATACACGGTGAGGGACTGGTCATGGTCTCATGGGGCCTCCAAAACCCTGTTTATATCCCCCATTCGGCAGGTAGGTAAACTGAAGGTGGGCGTGTGCTCAAAGTCCCCCAGTGTGGACATGTGGCGTGGGCGGCGTTGGAAGCGGACACTTGCTGCACTGAATTCTTGACGTGCTGCCCGGTGCTGTTCTGTGCACAATTTGGCTGATGGCAGAGAGGTTTGGCTTCACCCGGAGAAGCCCCCTTGGAGAAGGAAGGTGGGTGCTGGGGGTGAGTTTAAAGCGCCTGACAGGACGGAGCAGGGGATCCCAGCCGGCCAAGCGCCTACACACACGGTGTAGTGCTTCAGGAGGGCAGCGCCTCTGACTGAGGGGGCAGGAAAGTCTGAGAGATTGGGGAAGGGTTGGAAGGACACAGAGTTCAGTGGACGAGAGGACCGAGAGGGTCCAGAGAGGCGAGAGGAGAAGTGGAGGTAGAGAGGAAAGAGGGAAGAGAGGGAACGAAAAGGGAAAGCGTCACAGGACCTCCATGGGTGCTGGCAACAGCGTCCTCCTTTGCCTGGGGACTTGAGGCATCGAGCTGTGAATGTCTGCATGCGTGAGTGAGATGAGGGAACCGCACTGCAGGAAGCTCTTCCCGGTGGGTGCTGACGTCTCTCCAGGGAACCCCTGGGTGAGGCCCAGCTTCTGTTCCCGGAGGACTGGACTAGAAGGTGTGACTGCCAGAGCTCCCGGGCAGCCCTTACCCAGCCAGGCTCAGGGGAGATGAGCCCCACACTGATCCGGCTGCTCAGGATGTGACAGTGCCTGGGTGGCCCAGATCCCCAGCCCCTGTGGGCTGCTACACCTGGTGAGCTGTGTGATGTCTGACCGGAGCGCCAGGCTGGTGCAGCCCCAGATGGGGCTCTGACACGCTGCCCGACAGGTGCCCCCCAGAATCCTGGCTGGGACTCTGATGGAAACTTGTGTGCTCTTGGCAGCCAGAGTTCCACTGCCAAGAAGCACCTGTGCTTGTCCACCCCCTTGTCACTGACGCTTCCTTTCTCTCCAGAGCTGACACCCAGGGACACTGACACCTGCTCACATCAAGGTCTCGGCCACTCTCTCCCCTCTGGGCTGATGCTGGAGTGGGAGGCTGCCCCTCCTCTTAGGGCTGGCCTTGCACGGGCCTAAACCAAACCAAGGCAAGGCAAAGCAGCTCCTCAGTCTCTCTCTCTCTCTCTCTCTCTCTCTCTCTCTCTCTCTCTTATCTAGGGTACCTGTGGGACCTATGTGGAAAGGTTTGCAGAGGTTACCTGTGGGGAAAGGGGAATCTAAGACGTGGATTACCATTAAATACAGTTACAAATTGCTGTGTAAACATAGGGATCTTATTGAACTATCACAAGGAGGGAAGAGCCCTCGCTGGTATGTGGTGCATCCACGGCCTCTACTGTGGGAGTCGGTTCCGTTATTTCCCGTGTTTCACCTTTTCTGGCGCAGAACAGAGAATGAGAACTTCTACCCCAGACTCACACAGGTCCCCATAACTTAAGTTACTGTACTGGTGACTGAGCCTGCCTTCTCCGGGTTGGAGCAGTTCCGTGAGAAGAGGCATCAAACTCCAGGCCCTGTGGGATTAGCAGCGCTTCCCATTTCCCCCCGACTGCTCCCTTTCTCAGCTGCTTCATCCGATCCTATCAAGACTCTTCTTTTGTATTTCTTGAAGGCATTTGTATGTTAATGAAAAAAATCTATAAATGGAGATAGCTTTATTTTCCGTGTTTTGTCCTAACGGATGATTATTTATCTTGTCTGGGCTTGAACAGACAAAAGCATCGGGAAGGCTCTTGTTGAAGAAATCATCTGTTTGCTGGTGGCAAGAGCCGCGCTGCATGAGATAATGAGCTGTTGTCGGTAGCGCGGCGGCAAACCCCTCCCGGGTCTTGCTTTCTTTGCCTGCCTTCGTGCAGCGCTGCATGAGGCATTTGCAAGTGCTGGAACGGACTGTAGGAGCCTAAGCGAGCACCTCACCTGCCCCCTTGTCGCATACAGTCCGGGCTACTCCATCCTCCACATCAGAAGACAGCGTCCTGGGTCCCAACCTGGCCTCTGCTGGCCTTTGGAGATGCCATTGCGTTTCGTCCCTGGCACAGTCATTTCTGACTGGGGTTCCTTCTCCAGGTTCCCGCTCGACAGCCATATAGAGACATGCTAAGCTGCTGTCCCGTTTTCTCTGCCTGTGACAAATCACTCCAGACTCAAGAGAAGGCTAGAGAGAGAACTTCCAGCAAGACCTCCAGGTTCCTGCGAGTGGAATTTGTAGTTTCTTTATGACCCTTGTGAAATTCATGGTGCACTTGTCCTGTGAGGACCACCTGGTCACCAGCATCCAGGCTAAGGTGTCCCTAGATGTGTCCCGTACGATTGTAGATGAACACACACCACACTGGCCCCCTCTTCCAGGTACTTGTCT
The DNA here is from genome assembly GCA_004027455.1 of Hydrochoerus hydrochaeris. Lineage (NCBI taxonomy): Eukaryota > Metazoa > Chordata > Mammalia > Rodentia > Hydrochaeridae > Hydrochoerus > Hydrochoerus hydrochaeris. Next base: position 24,118 of record PVLA01015411.1, read on the forward strand.
CTTTATGTCTCCCACCGACCTGGAATGTCTTTGGGAGCAGGACTAACATCACCTTGTATTTTATTCAGAGCTTGAGGCCCAGCACCTGGCAGAGGGTTGTGTTAATTAAGTATTTTTAGATAACCCAGTGAGCTTTAAGGAAACCCTGCAAGTGTGTGTGTGTTTCCTTCCTTCTGATTTCCCTTGGCCTGGCTGGAGCGCCTGCATGGAGGAGGCTCCCAAACCATTCATTTTCTCTCCTGGCCGCGGGGTTGCCTTTTGTGCAGCCCCCAGAACTGCAGTATTGGTGGCCTTCAGTGAGCTGTGTGCCATGCACTGCCAGCCCAGGTCCTCGGTGAGAAAGGATAGATTTGAGCAGTTGTCGGTGTTAGTGATAGGTTAGGGGATGTTTGATTTTATAACTCCATTAAGGATAAGGAACTTAAAAGAGGGGTAATTTGCAGACCACAGCAGATCAACAAACAAGGTGGGCTTCGCTGCAAGCCTCTAGGCTGTTGGTTCTGACATTATGCAGGAGAAGGGTGTGTGTCCCACCTCGGGCTCTGAAGCATGAATTTGACCACCTCCAGCAGTATTTACATTTCTCCCTTGGATGTCACTGGGGTGTAGAGACAGCACCTTTCTCGTCCTGCCTAGCAGTGGGACCTTCTGAAGTGCCAGCTCTTAGAAAGAAATGTGATTTGACTTCTCCAGATCAGTAGCTCTGAGGTTTAGGCCACATATAGAAATCATGAATAATTCCTAGCTACTGGGTATCAAGCAATCTTCCTGAAAAGTTAGGGCAGTCACCCCACATGGCACCAGTCCAAGTGCTCACCAGAGGCTCAGTTTCCCCTTGGCTGGGGTGAAGAAAGGCACATTCTTTCTTCCAGGGACCTGAGTGTTCACGTTCTGACTGAGCTGTGCACTGCTGCGTGCTCTTTGGCAATTGACACTGCATCACTGAGCTGAGATTCCTCATCTGTTGAAAATGGATAATGTTAATTTCTACATCCGGCTGTTATTTTGAGGATTCACTGAGATTTCCTGTGAAATACCCCTGGTGTACAGTAGGCTCAATAAAAGGTTATGATGATGGTGATGACCACGATGATGATGATGATGTTGGTGAGGATGGTGATTGATAGTGATGATGGTGGTGGTGATGGTGGTGATGATGGTGATGGTGGTGGTGGTGATGATGATGGTGGTGATGGTGGTGGTGGTGATGAACCTGGTGGTGGTGGTGATAGTGGTGATGATGGTGATGATGGTGATGATGATGATGGTGGTGATGGTGGTGGTGGTGATGGTGGTGATGGTGATGATGGTGATGGTGGTGATGGTGGTGGTGATGATGGTGG
>PVLA01015412.1:0-25472 GCA_004027455.1 Hydrochoerus hydrochaeris
TTTCAAAGCTGAGATTGAGTTCGTTTTACTTCTTGCCTGTGAGTCTTACCAATGAGTTACAGGGCCCATTGACATCCATGCCTCCTGGAAGAGTTTTCATCCTGGAAAAACTGAAGATGTAAGAACAGAATTCTGCAACTTGTTGAACAAATTTGGAGTCTACCTCATCATCAAGAAGGGTCTCAAGCTGGACCACTCTCTTTCGATAGAGTGGGTCTATCGAAGATAATGTGTTTCTTCCTTGGAAAGAACTTCTGAATGCAGAGTTGAAGGAGATTAAAATTTTTTCTTCCTGACTGGTACCTGCAAGATTAAAAAATATTTGCTCCCGTAAATATGTGCAAATGTTTTTAGTAAAAGGCCTAACAGTATATGTTTTCAGCTTTTCAGAGCAGGTCGCCTCTTCCTCTGCACTTAACTCAATGCCTACAGCCTGACAGCATCTGCAGTCAGTATAAATGCAGAGGAGGTGAACCTTTTAGAGACTGACTGCAAAACTGCAACCCCAAACCCACTTATTTAACATAAAGTTTGAACATTGCAATTAAACCTGAAACTTAGGTTTTAGTTTAGAGAAAAACAACTTTACATTAACATCTTTTGTCTTCAAGGAAAAACAATAACACATGTGCCACAGGTTTGCCACCACTGCTACAAGGAAATGGGCTCTGTATTCTTCCAATATCACTTATTTCAGCAGGAAGCAGGGCTGCACTGGCTGTTATTTGTCTGTGAGCCATGACTTTCCAACTTCTGAGCTACTACACTGTTCATGTTTTAATCTATTTTCTTCAAATATATACCCATGTTCACAGCTTTGGGTTAAATATTGAATCCCAAATGAGAAGCACTGAGGTACATTTAAAGTATGCATTGCACAGGTGAAAGAAAGAAGCTTGATGAAGAAGACAGAAAGTATTTCAAAATTGAACCTATTAATTCAGATATAGAATATTAATTTCTAGGTGTAGGTAGGTAGAAGTAATAGAAAAGTATAAATGTAAGAAAATTATAAATGGAAAAGTAGACACTGATAATTTCTAGTATTTTGATGTTCCCATTTACAAATTACCCATCCTAGGCCGGGCATGGTGGCTCACACCTGTAATCCCAGCACTTGGGAGGCTGAGGCAGGAGGATCATTGTGAGTTTGAGACCAGCCTGGACTACAAAGTGAGCTCAAGGCCTGCCTGAACTGCATAGAGACCCTGTCTCAAAAAGGCAAAAAAAAAAAAAAAAAAAAAAAATTACCCATCCATATTACCTTGCTTCTGGGAATGCTTCAGGTGGGCCTCTGCAGAGATGCTTTGTCCATTTAGCTCCAGCTTTGGCAGAAATCTCTCAGGGTCAACACAAAGTCTGGGGAGAAACTCAGAAAGTCAGCTGAACTTTCAACCACATTTCTGTCAGGTGAGGATTTTACTGTGGTCAGATCTGTTAGCTCTGTAAAATAGCTGAAGAGTTAACTAAGGAAAACTGGCACTCTCTCATGCTACAGTAGTTCAACAAATTTCTAAACCTTCATTTCATTTTTGTCCTTAACCTAAGTGTCATTTCTTTAGGAGGTAAGAAATCTTTCCTGTATTTATGATTTATGTTTCTCTTTTTAAGCTGGCTTCACTAGTATTCAGAGTCAGTGCTGGTTGATTAATATGGGTCTCCCCTCTGACTTTGCTGCCCTTTTGAAAGACAGAAAGGATACTGTGTATCCATGGCCTGCTGGTGGGTGGTTCCCTTGCTATTGTCCCCAAAGGTGCTGTTTAGGAGAATCGCCAGGGCAAAGATCCAGGAGTTATTCTGGTTTTCACCCTGAAGGGGAGAACACATTTGGTCTACAACTATGGATTATTCTGTGTCACAGACCAGCAGTGGAAAAGATATTGTCAATTAATTAGAGCTTTTGAGTAGGTATGTAGAGAAACAACCCAAATCCAGACAAAAGTGTTATCTGAAAGACTTGAAGTTTGAATTTTTTTTTAGATTGTTATTTGGTTTACATCGATTTTCTCTAGGTCTTTTTTAAGAAAAAAAAAATTCATAACTATAAACTAAAAGAGTAACAACAGTTAATACACTGTGTATTGTTATCTTTAAAGTAGTTATTTTTCTCTAGGTCTTCTTATGACAGTTGGCATGTAATTAATAAGCAGTCAAGGTTGGTGGGCATTCTAAAGTCAGAAAGACAAATTAAAGTTGACATTTTCTCTTATGTTGTATAGCAAATGTTACTTATATAAGATTTACAGATGGGTATATAAGATAGATGCATGTAATGCCACCTAGCTTAAGTTGGAGGCAGGAGCATTGTTAAGTTTGAGACCAGTCTGGGCAATTTGGCAAGAGTCTGTCTCACAAAGGAGATAGAGTTCAGGGATGTAAATCAATGGTAAATTGCTCAGTTTCAATCTCTAATATTGCTTAAATAAAAAAGTCTTATATGTAGCTGTTTTATAGCAATTATCACATACCAGAAAGATTATTTATCTTATTAAATATTGAAAACTATGCTATCAGGTTTATATAGAATGATCACATCTATAGTGACCTTGGTTGTCGAGCAGCTCCAAACTTGAACTTTCCACTGCTCAATCAGCAAAGTTTTAAAAAAATGTGCTCAGTGTGTATAACTTTGCTTGATGGTCAACTAATCATTCAACTTGAGAAAATCAGTAGTGACCAAGAGTGAGTCATGCATCTGAGCACCACTCTTGTTCAGACAGCAAACAGTGCTTGAGTCACTGTGATAAAACATTTATCACTGTGCTATTTTTGCACCTTATTTGTGAACATATCAGAACTATGGATCCAAAGAAAGTTAGTGACACCAGCAATAAAACTGAGAGGAAATCTGTAAGAACCATGATACAGTTAAAGAAGGAAATCATTATAAAATTTTTTAAAGACTCAAACATGAATTTATAAGTGTAAATTTTTGACCTCAGGACCAATTATTTGGTTGCTTATTATCTTTTATGGGAAGAATATGTTCAATTCCTGAAGTTTTCAGTATTCAAACAGGAATAAATTGAGTCCAATGAGGCATCACTATATTTGACTGACCAGAAAGTTGAGGCTAAAAAAGTCAAATAATTTGCTTACAGCTAAAGAATTAACAAGAGAGTTTTAATGTAAACACAAAATCATGAGTCTTCAAAACCCAAATCCTTAGTGTTTAGATTATACTGATTCTCACTAGGGCTTCATGATTATTGACAAATAACTGAAAAAGTAGTGAAGGTTGGGGGCATTCTAAAGTCTCAAAGAAAATCTAAGTTTAAAAATGTGTCTTTTTTATAGCAAAGTTTACTCCTAAGAGATTTAGAAATGAGTGTAGTGGTCCATGCTTGTAATTATACTTCCATAGGATACTGAAGCAGGTGGATTTGTAAGTTCAAGTCCAACCTGGCAAATTAACCAGACTGTCTAAAAATGTTTAAAAAATGACAAACCAATAAAAAATAAAAGAGGCTAGGAACATAAGACAGTGTAGAGAGTGCAAAATTTCAATTCCAGTATTGATTTGTAAATAAGTAAATAAATACATAAATAAATGGTTTACAATACTTTTAGAAGAATTATTGCAGTTATTACATAACTGAATCATTATCTATCTGATTAATATTAAAAACTATATATAGAACTTTTTCTGATTTTGACAGATCAGAAAACTGAGGCTAAGGTGACTCAATTGCAAATAGTGATAATTTAATTTCTTCTTTTCCTATCTTTACTCCTTTTATTTATCTCTCTTGTCTGATTGCCCTGGCTAGTGTTTGCAGAACTATGTTGAAAAGGAGTGGTGAGAGTGGACATCCTTGTCTTGTTCCTGATTTTAAAGTGAAAGCTTTCAGTTTTTGTACATTTAGTATACTGTTGGCTGTTGGTTTGTTATAGATGGCCTTTATAAAGTTGAGGTAGACACCATGTATTCCGAGTGTCTGAAGGGTTTTTATCATGAACATTTGTTGGACTTTGTCAAAAGCTTTTTCTCCATCTATTGAGATGACCATGTGGTTTTTGTTTTTGTTGATGTAGTGTAGTGTATTATATTTATTGATTTGTGTATGTTAAACCATCCCTGCACTTCTGGAATGAACCCCACTTGGTCATGATGTATAATCTTCTTGATGATTTGCTGCATTCTATTTGCCAGTGTTTTGTTGAGGATCTTTGCATCAATGTTCATTAGTGAGATTGGTCTATAGTTCTCTTTTTTGGTTGGATCTTTCTCTGGTTTTAGTATCAGAGTAATACTTGCCTCCAGGAATGACTTGGGGAGGATTGCTTTCTTCTCAATTTCATTGAAGAGTTTAAGGAGTATTGGCATCAAATCTTCTCTAAATTTCTTGTAGAATTCAGCTGTGAATCCTTCTGGACCTAGGCTTTTCTTTGTTGGTAAGTTTTTAATCACAATTTCAATTTCAATAGCTGATATTGGGTTGTTCAAAATTGCTATATCTCCTTGGTTGAGCTTTAGTAGTTCATATGCTCCTAGAAATCTGTACATTTCCTCTCTGATTTCCACTCACTGTGAGTAGAGATTTTCAAAGTAGGTATTCATGTTCTTTGGAATTTTCGTGGGATCTGTAGTAATTTCTCCCATTTCAGTTCTTGTTGTGTGAATTTGGGTTTTTTCTTTCTTTCTCTTGCTAAGGTTAGCTAGGGGTTTGTCAATTTTGTTTATTCTCTCAAAAAGCTAGCTTTTTGATTCATTAATTCTTTGTATTTTTTTTTAGTTTCAATTGCATTGATTTCTGCTTTAGTCTTTACAATTTCCTCTCTTCTATGAGCTTTGGGTTTAGCTTGCTCCTCTTTTTCTTGAAGCTTGAGATGGAGCATTAGGTTCTTTATTTGTGCTCATTCTGTTCTCTTGATATGACAATTTATTGCTATATATTTCCCTCTTAAGACTGCTTTCATTGCATCCCACAGATTATAGTATGTTGTTTCTATATTTTCATTGAATTGTAGGTATTGTTTTATTTCTTCTTTAATTTCATCTGTAGCCCACTGGTTGCTCAAAAGGCTGTTACTTAATTTCCATATATTTATGCAGGTTTTACAATTTATTTTGCCATTAATTTCCAATTTCAGTGTGCTATTGTCAGATACTATGCATGGTATGATTTCAATACCTTTGCATTTATTTAAGAATGTTTTATGGGATAATATATGGTCTATTTTGGAGAATGTCCCATGTGCATCTGAGAAGAATGTGTATTCTGATGTGGTTGGGTAGAACACTCTGTAAACATCTACTAAGTCCAATTGTTCACAGGTATGATTCAGCTCTGTTATTTCTTTGCTGACTTTTTGTCTAGCTGATCTCTTTGTGATAATGGGCTGTTAAGATCTCCTGTTATAATTGTGTTCTTGTGTATTTGGTTTTTCATGTCCATTAGTATCTGTCTTATATAGTTGGGTGCTCCTATGTTTGGTGAATGTATATTTATAATTGCTAGTTCTTCCTCTTGAATTTTTCCACTAATGAGTATGTAGTGACCTTCTCTATCTCTTTTAATCATGTTAGATTTGAAGTTCACATTGTCTGCAAATAGAATAGCTACCCCTGCTTTTTTCTGGGTTCCTGTTGCATGCAATACAGTTTTGCATCCTTTGACTTTTAATCTATGAGTTTCCTATTGGGTCAGATGTGTTTCCTGTAAACAGCCTATTGTGGGATCCTGTTTCTTCATCCATTCTGTCAATCTATTTCTTTTTATAGGTGAATTGAGGCCATTTATATTTATGGATATCACTGATATGTACTGGCTTGACTCTGCCATGTTATGTTCCAGTTGTTTGCTTTCTGCTTTCTCCCTTATTTAATTGCTTATCCTACCTGGTGGTATCTTTCTGTTGTTGTTTTGGGGATTGTGGTCATTTTTATCTCTGTCTAGTATGTCTTTTGTTATTCTTTCTAGGGTTGGTTTGGTGGACACGAGTTTCTTCAGTTGTTCTTTGTCATGGAATTGTCTTGTTTCTCCATTAAATTTGAATGAAAGTTTTGCAGGGTATATCCATCTGGGTTGAAGGTTGTTTTCTTTCAGGGCTTTAAATACTTCACTCCAAGCTCTTCTTAAACTGAGGGTTTGTGCTGAAAAGTCTACCATGAATCTAATGGGCTTTCCTTGATAGGTGAGTTGCGTCTTTTCTCTGACAGCTTTTAGTATTCTGTTTTTATGCTGTATGCCTGATGTCTTAATTATTATGTATCTAGGTGTGGATTTACATTGATTGTGACTGTTTGGTGTTCTACATGCCTCACTTATCTGCATATCAGATTCTTTCCCCATGTTTGAAAATTTTCTTCTATTATTTCTGTAAATACATATGGCATTTGCCTGGTCTCCTTTATCTTTGCTAATGCCCATTATTTTTATATTGTTGCTCTTGGCATCATCATGAGGCTTCTGGATTGTCTTTTCATGCTGTTTTGTTATTTTTAAAAGGTCTATCCTTTCCTGATCACTAATTGCAATCCTGTCCTCAAGGTCTGAAATCCTATCCTCAGCTTCCTTTAGGCAGTTTTGTACACTTTCAATAGAATTTTTTGCTTCTTGGATATCTCTTTGAGTTTGTTTCATGAATTCTGCTTGTTTTCTATCTTGTTCATTCAAGGTTTCAATCAGTTTCCCATGTTCATGTAATTTTTTCTCTATTTCTTCTTTAGCTGCATTTAACAACTCCTTTACTAAGGTTGTTATTTCTATCTTTACATGGGAGAGTACTTCTATTTTGATTTCCTCTATAGCCTGTTGTAGTTTTTTATTTCACTGGCTATCTTTCAGAGATTCCTGGTGTGTTACTTTTGGGGTCCTCTATTTCAATGTCTCCTGTACTTGTTTCTGGTGAACTATATGTTTGAAACTGCGTTTTGCTTTTTCATTTTGTCATTTTCACTCTGCCTGATGTTTTCTATGTGTAGGAGGGGATCACACACACTCTTTTCAGACTCACCAAAGTCTTACAGTTAGTTGGAGTGGTTTTACTACTGGCCTTATTTATCCAGTGTACACCTCTATTTTAGAGGCATACTCAGCACACTGACACAGTTAATCCACTGCAGTCCAAGGTTCACCACCTGGGAGCAAAGTTCCAAGTTTATTCACACTGACGAGCCTGCTGAGGTCTTCTGATGCTCCAGGTGGGAGGGCGGGCCCAGAAGAAGCAGTCCAGGGCAGTTTTCAGCCTGGGGTGGTCTTCCGTGATATTCTCAATGGCAGGGCGCCCCCACAGGGGAGGTTCCAGGCAGCTGAAGCCTGAGGCTGGCTTCCACAATGTTCCCAGTGGTGGGATGGCCCACAGTGGAGGTTCCAGGCAGCTTACGCCTGACTTGGGCTTCCAAATAATTTATTTTTCATCCTGGGTATATGTAAGAACTTATTTTTATTCATTCATTTGTTCATTAAATTTTGTTTTTTGTACCAGAGATCAAACTCACAATATTGTGGTTGCCAGACAGGTGCTTGTGCTGCTGAGTTAAATCCATTGTCCCCAACATTCATTAATTTTTTAATGAATAAAAATCTTCATGAATGAATAATTGTTTGTTTTTAATATGTGTCCATTCTTTCCTGTCTCAGGGACTCTGCTCAGTTCACTTGCATGAGGATCTACTGTGCTCCTCCCATGGCCTTCAAGATCCAAGATCTGACTCTTACTGTGCTATTATAAACAGGGGTGCACATACATCACTGTGGTATGATGTTTTGAATTCTTTGGGGAAGATACCCAGAATGACTTCACAGAAATGCAACCAACACAATTTGCTTCCATAAATTTTACAAAAATACTTGATCATGGGAGCACATCTTGAGGTACCTTCCACTGACCCAGTGGGCCTATGGAAGAGCAGTGCCTGACACTGGAGCTATGTGAGCTTCACAGTGAAAAAGCGCAGACTCAGTGAGAGGTGAGAACACAATCAGAAATAATAGATGCTGCTAACAAGGACAAAGAAATAAAGATTGTGAAATAAGGAAGCAGATCAAAAGAGAGCTATTCAAAGAAAATGTATTTCTAGCAATGTGCTTTTAGATTTTCTTCCCCTATCCCCTGATTTAGTAGGGAAGAATGAGAAATGAGAAGGGGTGGGGAGAGTAGGGAATGCAGAGGGTAAAGACAAAGAGAGAAAACTGAGACAAGGATGGATAAATGAGGCTAATCTCCGCCCAAGAATTCATGGGAGGAAAATCTTGAGGGCAGGAAAATTCTGCAACAGATACTTCAAGGCAAGAATCATGACATCCTTAGTACGGGAAATTCTTTCAGTGGAAGCTCATGGGGGCTGAATTCTGCTTGTGTGTGGAATGCAGGGAGTGGGCACTAAGAAGCCACCAAGTCTGCTCTACTTGGAAGGAAGAAATGCATTTGTAAGCCAAGTTCAGATCATGCTCAGCCAGTATGGTGTTTTTGTGATCTTCATCTTCCTCTCTGGGTTCCAGGATTCTCTCTCTTTGTCTTTTACCAGTGTGAGTGGCTGCCTTCTGCATCTCATTTCTGTGCTTTCCTTCTCCTGGAAACAGCCTACAGGCAACACTGTGAGTTCCTTAGCTGCAGCAGGAGCAGTTCTGAGCAAGCCCATGAAGGACTTTGGTAATTTAATTATGTCCCCAGCCAACAGAGACAATGTCAACAAAGAGCAAAGCAACCCTATTGCTCAGTGCAGCCCCTTCTGCTGGTGGGTAACACCAGACATCCCCAGTAGTGGCACAAGAGTATCTGTTGCTCTGATAATGCCTGAATTTTATCTCACTTCTTGTCACACCTGGAGCTCAACTACAGCTTTGTATGGTTTGGGTAGTTGTTAAGGAGAATAACAAACCTAGGTTAGAGGCCGCAAGGCTTGATCCCCTTCAGAGCTGGAGAGGCTACTGGAAGTGAAATCACTGTCCTCCCTGATCTTTCCCTCAGCGAGATGGATTGGCTTCTCTCTTCTCTGCCTCTCACTGGATTGTTGGGCTTTTATCCCAGCCCTTACACTCCACAAAATACTGTCGGGCTTCCAGACTTCCTTGCCTGAGCCAACAGTGAAAAGGATAGCAAACTGTGATGGGTTTAGAGTGATGTGAAACTGAAAGTATTTAGTCTTAGAGAATTAGCAATTCACTAAGGGAACTTGTGGAGCTTGTGCCAGTGAGAGGTTTTGACAAAAAGAATCTTACAGTATTTTGTTGAAAGATATTTTAGGAACCATTTGCCTATAAAAAAAAAAGTCCCTTTGCTCTTAAATCTGATGGAATGTTTCTCAAGTTTGGGGGCCAGTATCAGCTTATTAGACTGATGTGACATAATTATTGAAGCCAAATTTCCCAAAATAATAGAGACCCACAATGGAGCTGGTTATTCCTTATGTAAGTGAGAGAAAGGGCATCTTGTACACCGTCATGAGTACCCAGATCCTGATACTGTTACTGGGGTGATACTAGAACCTCTAAATATTATTTAAGGGAATATTATAACTCCCAACCTGTTAGATATCTGATATGCCTAGTTTGTGTTCTCTAAAAATCAAAGAATGAATTCTAAGAACAATGGAGATTAAGAGTAGGAAGATATTTATAGATAGGGAGAAATATAGTTTCTGAGAGGTAGGAGGGCACCCAAATGGGTTAGTCAAGGACCCCATGCTACAGCAAAATTCTTTAGAGCAATAACCATGTGAGTATGACAAGGTTTACAGCTATGATAAACCAATAAGTGTACAAGTATAGTCAGTTAGGCAACAGTACTCTGGTGGGGAAACATCATGTAACAAAGGTGCATGGAAAGAACAGAGGGTTTTTCTAGGAAATGATAGGTCTGGTGGTCTTGGTCACCTGCTGGGGTGACTGATGTCTTCTTAGGCTTCATCATGCCAGGTGTTTGTCCTTCAAAGATGCATACAAGCCTAGTTATCTCATGTTTATCTTGAGGCCCAGTCTCTAGAAGTCATTTCTCCATCTACAGTTGAGATGCATTTCATCTTTGTCCTGGCTCTCAAAGGTCTAGCCCTACCTGACTGCCTATAATATTTCTTCCTGTCTTAGTTGTCTATAATATTCCCTCTTCTGAAGAGATGTATCGAACTGCCATGATGGGGTAGGGTGAAGTGGCCATCCTGGCTCATTTCGGATGAAGCGGGTGGTAGTTGTGATCGGTGGTCAGAGACACTCTCCAGGGAATCTCTCTAAAAGGCCCTTCATAGAGGTCAGGTGTTTGTGGGTAGGCATATAGCTTTAAGTTGGTAGGAGACAAAGCCAAAGAAACAGTTATGTATGTAGACGCCAAACAATGAAAGTCTATTATGTGTGTAACAGAAAAAAATCTCTTCCACAAAGAATGTAAGAAGAAGGTCCTGGGTGTTTCAGAATCTGATATAGGATTAACCTGTCATTTAATATCTTGAATAGCCATCAAGATATTAGCAGAAGGATCAGGAATGTACACACCACATTTAGGTTTTTTACTAATGGGAAAAGTATTCCCTTCTGCTGTTGTTAAAATGTCTAATATCATCCAGCTTTATAGGACAGCTTGCCTATTTTATTTTAATTATTGTATTGTACTGTGTTTTAATTTAGGAGAGAAAGAGAGAGATCAGTCAAGGTTTCCTTTAAGGCCCACTGAGTATACTTACAAGTCCTCCACATGTTGCACGACGCCCTCTCTACAAGGTTGATCTGGTGAATCTCAGTAAAGGAGCCTAGCATTCCTTTTGTCTGTTTGATCACTTAGAGCCTGGGAGCCCCTAGGCAAGAACAAACAAAATCTTAAGAAATTAGAGCATGTTTAACCAGAGCATAAGCAGCATAACCAAAGAACAGGGTGGGATAAAAGCCAAGTCCAGAATTATTTTTAAGGGACTGGAATAGTGTACTTAATCCACCAGCTCCTAGACCTGTTTACTGATGAAGTCCTATTTTGTTATAAATCTCTCCAGTTTTAGCTGTGAAAAGATGGAGAGTTTGGCTGTTTTGAAGGACAATTTTAGTTAAAGAAGTTAAAGACTCTCACTGAGCTTTTATAGCTTCTATTATGGTTTTTCTTAATGACCCACAATAGTGGTCAGCTACTGGCATAGCTGCCAGAAGAGGTCAGAATTTGGAGCCTCTTTTTTATATCTAGTTTATCACTGTAGCATTGTTTTATGTATCTGTTGACTATACTTTTCTGCTTTGTGTTTAAGACCAAGGTAAAGTGACATCTGTGTTATTTAAAATGAACCTCTTGCTGTCTATCATAGTCAGTTAAGTCTCCTCAGGCATTACTTTGGAACCATATATAGAACATTTCAGCTCCTGTGTCCACATCAGCCATCAGGATAGGTCACAGCCTTTCTTGACCATATTTCTTTCTGTGAAACATGGAAGACTTCTCCTCTTGGTGACCCTCTTTTGGCACACTATATATTTGCTGAATTTAATCTTTTACAGTCCAGCAGTCTCCCTGCTTAGAACGCTGGGTCACTCACCAAAGTTGTAGGATCTCCTAGAAACAGATTCTCTCATGTTCTGTGTTCTCAATGACCTTAGAGGGCCAGGGAAAAAATATTGGCTGTTCTCTTCATGCAGTTACCTTTCTACTTTTGATCTCTAGATTTTAGTTGTTGAACTGAACAGAGACATTAGTATTATAGTGGGGGCAGTGAATTTAACTAGTATAATTTATCTGCATGTCAAGTATTTCAATATATGAAGTAATAGCCAGAGGACTGTTACTTCTTACTAATCATGGTTGTTTTGGTATTTGTATCCCTGTAGAATGTTGATGGGCAACAGTTACATACTTTACAGAGAAAGCTTGAGAACAAGATCCACAGATAGTATTTTAGCATGGCAATCATGATGACACTGTTTTTGTAAATGTCCATCTTAGTGTAGGAGAACATTTTTGGCCAACATCTCCATCTGATCACAATATGTTAAACTACATAAACTCTCACCTTTTTCATTCTTTTTTTGATAGAATATTATCTAAGGAGAACACACTGGCCTATAAATTTACCTAAGAAGTTATTAATGTCTAGCCTTTAATTTTAGTTTGTGACATTGTTTGGACTATTTGGTTTCTGATTATCTTTAAGGGTAGTGACACATATATAACAGACACTATATAAGTCTTTAAAAGAACCTATCATTTGATTGGTGGTCTCATGTTGGTTTGACATGTATCTCTTATCACAAGTAGCCACAGTACAAGAGGAAGGCAGATATGTGAGACTAGGAAAAGTTATCACCATAAACAAACATGGTTTTGTATGTTAGAAGATCTGTTCACTTGAAAGGCATGAATATATTTATTCATAAAATTAATAATAATGAATGTCATAGCTATATAGAAACCTGTGTCTCTTCACTTACTTTTGTACCAAGAGCCAAGAAAATCTTATTATCCTATTTATTGAAAACTTAACCTTTTGATGATAACCAACATAAACACATTACAATATTATGTTTAGCAACATCTATTGGGCTGTGTCTGACACAGTCTTTGGGAAGTATTGGGGTCCCATTAATGAACAAAGTCTGGAATAAGACATTTATTTTCAAGCAGCAGTTCTTTTATTCACCAAAAGGAGTCTTGTGCAGTTTTTCCAAGCTGAAGAGGGTCTCCATTTAATTGTCAACAAATTTTTGGTGACTTATGAAAGCTGTATTATAACAATTAACACATCATTTTTGATCAATGAAAGACTCAAGTTATTGCTCATGGCCAACAATATGTACTGTATCTGTAAAACTAGTCTCACCATCATTTTGATCAGTTGAAAACCTGGGTAGGAGAATGTCTTTAATAAGCCAACTTAAATTATAGACAAATATTTTTTTAAAATCCAAAAAGACAAGAAGAAGTAGAAGTAGAAGTAGAAGAAGAAGAAGAAGAAGAAGAAGAAGAAGAAGAAGAAGAAGAAGAAGAAATTGTTGAGGAGAAATATAACAACTGTAAGTACTGTAACTGATTATAGATTGGACAGACAGGCAGACAGACAAGTATAAGACAACTGTCAACACACCAGAGGGCACTCAGAGGTATTTGGCCAACTTGAAATTATAAGATCTCTTTTATATAAGACTAGTGAATACATTTATGAGTGAATAAGAGAGATTTCTTGTAATAAGAATTAGAATCAAAACCTTTTACTTAAGAACAATATATTTTCTGCATTTTATTTTGTCACAAGAATTTTGGCAACTTTATGTCTTCTTTCGTTTAGCCTCTGGCTCAGTCACCTCTATACCTTCTGTCACCTCAGACATTTATTTACTTCTAATAGCATTTATGGGATCTCCTCTTATTATTATTTTAAATCTTTGACTATTCATGCTTTAGGATTGATTTTTGTCTCCACAAGGGGAAGACAGTGTACCTGGCTTTGGTGCATATACTGCAGTATTTAAATAGCATAAAAAAACTCTCCATTTTTAGGACTGGATTTTCAGGCATAATTAAAACTGAATGGATAAAGAGAAAGCCATTGCAGTTACTACTTAAGGGAGAGAAACAGCAAGGTTCCTACTCTCTCATTACTCCTCTTGCCGCATGATGGCTAGAAAAGAAGGCCAAGACTATTGGATGTCACTATGAAATGGCTTTGAGAAGGATTTAAAATTAACTAATTGGTTTCCTATGTTTATCTGAGTCTGTTCTAGGCCTAGCCCCCTTGCCTGAAGGAAGATGATACATAGTAAGTGAAACTCTATGAATCACTGATCCTAGTTGAGGCTTGTAGTGGCCTGTGAGGCCAGAGAAACCTCAAAGTACAAGCGAAAGGCACAGCTGAGGACTTCTGGTTCCAACCCCAGTTAAGTCGATAAAGACTGCAGCTGCAGGCGTCTCTCTCCTGCTGTCTCATTCCTACTATAAATGTCATCATGGAAATAAGACAGTTCTGAATTGGCATAGTTTACTACTTGGAGAATTGGCATAGTTTACTACTTGAAGTTACTCCAAGGTCCTGCTCATTTCCCATATTTTCCTCAGTAACCCCTCCCTTTTGTTTGAAAATGTAATAAATATGGGCTGCCCAGAGAAGCCCTCATTTTAGCCTCCAGAGGAAAGAACACTGCAGAGGCTTTTGATTCTCCTGGAGCCCTAAAACCATACCACTTGTCTCATCTATTTAAGCCCTCACTGTACACTCATTTGGGAGATTGGGGATCTAGGCCAGGTCCCCAATAGAGTGCTAAAGAAAAGGACCAAGAAACACATGCCCAGCAATAGGCTGTTTTTGTTTGTTTCTTTGTTTTGTTTTTTCTATAGTCATGATTGCTTGGGGCTCCTCCATAGAGATGAAAGCCAGGGGGAGAAGGTTGAGAGTGACCTGGAGCCCTCCAGTCCTGCTAGACCAGCTGGGAAAATAAAGCAGAGCACAGTTCTGCTTTAAGAGGCTACCTTGGCAATCAGTCTTGGCTTAGGTGTCTCTTAAGGCAGTCTTTTTCAACATGGCCAGTGTTTCCATAGTATTAGCAGATGGGTTTAGTTATTGACCTCTTCTTGGAGCCCTGAGACTCAGATTTAGGATTTGTTCTTTTTAAGGCTGAACAAAAGCAACTGTCTCTTTTTGCTCTCTTTGTTTTCTCCTCTTAGCTTCTACCCAGTCTTTATTATAGAATCCTAAAGAGGCAATTTTTACTAAAGCATCAAATGAGTTATATGGGTAGAAATCTATCTGGTAACTTTTCCTTAATGTGTAGGTTTAACTGGGAAATAAACTTGTCTTTAGGTATAATCTGTGCTATCAAATCAGGAGTTATGGGCATATGTTTTATCAGCGTCTGTCAAAAATGATCTAAGAGGGCTGGGAATTTAGCTCAGTCGCATAAGCACCTGCCTGGCTAGCATGAGGTTGTGAGTTTGATCCCTGGTACAAAAAAAAAAAAAATCTAAGAAAGCAGAGTTTTCATCTTTCTTCAGATAAATAGTTGACAACTTAAAGTAACGAGAGGGCTTGATTATTGTCTTCTTACACCTTCAAGAATATATACCTGAAAATTTCTTATTCTAATCTCTCATCTGTATGTTGGACCAGTATGGGTCTTGGGTAAAGAGTGCTTGTGCTCCAATGTGTGAGGTCTGACCTCAGCAACCCCATACTTTCCCTTGTAACCAATGAGAAGCAATAACTTGCTCATGGCAGAGAAGTAAGGGTAATAAAAAATTTTTTTGAGGCAGACCACATTGTGGGACCCGGGAACTCCAGCCAGAGTCATGCATGGGCCCAGGCTAGACCTGGGTCCCTTTTGCGACTACTACCTTCTCCACAGACCAACTCTTGGGACCTGGAAACTGCAGCCAGAGGCATGCATGGGGCCAGGCCAGACCCAGGCCCATCATGTGGTCTGCCTTCTCTGCAGACCACCTCATGGGACCCAGGATCTCCACCCAGAGGCGCACATGAGGCCAGCCTAGACCTGGGCACCTCCTGTGACTCCCGCTATCTCTGTAGACCACCTTGTGGGACCCGGGAACTCCAGCCAGAGGTGCACACAGAGCTGGGCCAGAACCAGGCCCCTACTGTGTCCTACAGTCCTGGGCACCCACCTCAGGACCTAGGAACTCCAACTCATGACATAAGCCCCCACAGTTCCACTGCTGCCATCAGGGACCCTCACACCTCCTGGACCAGCATTGCTGTTGATCTTCAGCTCCCACACTTCCCTCCAGAATCTTTGACTGCAGTGGATGAACCATGCATTATCCAGGGGATACTCAATAAGAAGAACTCAGTAGGCTTCCATCAGTGAGGGGAGTTTGCCTCTAAAACAGGAATAAGGTTTGCCACCTTCAGTAAGTAAACAGGAGCAACAGAAGCCCCCTCCAGAAGTAGGTCATAGGCTAGCTTGGCAAATGGGTAGATGAGTCTTTCCTCCATGCAAAGAATATCAGGTAGCTTGAGGAGGGTGCCAACAATGCTCTCCCAACCTGGAGAAAATTAAGGGGGCCTGTGGGATACCCAGAGACACAGTAGGGCCCACTATAAACAGGAGAACTGGTGACTCTGAACAACCTGAAGACATAATAACAGCAGGAACCAGGGGTTGATTTCCATTAGTACTCCTAAGCTTGTAAGCCTTGGAAGAATATAGGACTCATCCAACAGGCCCTACAGGTGGAATTCACGTGACTGGAACTTCTTCATTATGGGAACCAGCAACTGGACAAATATCAACCTTACAGTAAGACCCTAAGATACACATGACCAACATTTGACACTAGTGAAACTGAAGCACCAAATATTAACCCAAAAGGGAAAAATGACAAAACAAAAGTGCAAAATGCAATGTCAAATATCTAGTCCACCAGGAGCAAGTACAGGAGACATTGAAATAGAGGACTTCAAAAGTAACACACTGGAAATCTCTGAAAAGATACCAAGTGAAATAAAAAACTTCATGACACTATAAAGGAAATCAAATTAGAAGTACTGTCTCATGTAAAAACAGAAATAACAACCTTAGTAAAGTAGTTGCTCAGTGCTGCTAGTGAAGAAATGAATAAAAAAGTACAGGTGCATGGCAAACATTGAAACCTTGAATGAGCACTATAGAAAACTGGCAGACTTCATAAAACAAACTCAAAGAAACATCCAAGAAATAAACCATTCTATTTAAAGCTGGCAAAACTGTTTAAATGAAGCTGAGGATAGAATTTCAGACCTTGAAAACAGGATTGCAATTAGTGATTGTGAAAGGATAGAAATTTTAAAAATAACAAAGCAGCATGAAATGACAGTCCAGCAGCTTCAAGATGATGCCAAGAGAAATAATATAAAACTAATAGGCATTAGTGAAGATGCAAGAGTCAATGAAAATGACATAACTAAAATATTCACAGAATAGCAGAAAATTTCCCAAACATGGGGGAAATAACATCTGATATGCAGAGAAGTGAGGCATATAGCACACCAAACAATCACAAGCAACATAAATCTACAATCAGACATATAACAAATAAGTTCCCAGACATGCACCATTAAAACAGAGTACTAAAATCTGTTAAGAGAAAAGACAAAACTCACCTATCAAGGAAAGCCCATTAGTTTCATGGCAGACTTTTCAGCACAAACCCTCAAATCAAGACAAGCTTGGAGTGAAGTATTTCAAGTCCTAAAAGAAATCAACTTTCAACACAGGCTGATGTAGCCAGCAAAACTTTCATTCAAATTTAATGGAGAAAAAAGATACTTCCATGACAAAGAACAACTGAAGAAATTCATGTTCACCAAACCAACTTTAGAAAGAGTGTTGAAAGACATACTAGACAGAGATAAAAAATGACAATTCCCAGAACAACAACAGAAAGAAATCACCAGGTGGGACAAGCAATTAAACAACAGGAAACAGCAGAAAGCAAACAACCGGAAAAGTCAAGCCAGTACATATCAGTTATATCCATCAATGTAAATGGCCTCAATTCATGTATCAAAAAAATAAGTTGACAGAATGGATCAAGAAACATGATATTACAATATGCTGTATACAAAAAACACATCTGACCCTAAATGAAACCTCATAGATTAAAAGTCAAAGGATGGAAAACAGTATTCCATGCAACAGGAACCCAGAAAAAGCAGGGGTAACTATTCTATTTGCAGAAAATGTGACCTTCAAACCTAAAATGATTAAAAGAGATAAATATGGTCACTACCTTAGTGGTAGTGGAAAAATTCAAGAGGAAGAAGTAACAACTATAAATATATATGCACCAAATACAAGAGCACCCAACTAGAGAAGACAAATACTAATGGACATGAAAAACCAAATACATGGAAAACATAATGATAACACAGGACATTAATACACCATTGTCACAAAGACATAGATCAACTAGACAAAAAGTCAGCAAAGAAATAACAGAACTGAATCATACCTGTGAGCAATTGGACTTAGATGTTTACGGTTCCACCCAACCACATCAGAATACATATTGTTCTCAGCTGCACATGGGACATTCTCCAAAATAAACCATATATTATTCCATAAAACATTCTTAAGTAAATGCAAAGGTATTTAAATTATCCCATGCATAATATCTGACCATAGTGTACTGAAATTGGAAACTAATGGTGAAAGAAATTGCAAAACCTGCATAAATACATGAAACTTAAATAACAACCTTGTGAACAAACAGTGGGCTACAGATGAAAACAAAGAAGAAATAAAGCAATACTTACAATTCAATGAAAATGGGGCAACAACATAGTGTAATCTGTGGGATGCAACAAAAGCAGTCCTAAGAGGTAAATATATAGCAATAAATTGCCATATCAAGAAAACAGAATGAACACAAATAAATACCCTAATGCTTCATTTCAAGCTTCTAGAAAAAGGAGAGGAAATTAAACCCAAAGCTCATAGAACAGAGGGAATTGCAAAGATTAGAGCAGAAATCAATGCAATTGAAACTAAAAAAATACAAAGAATTAATGAATCAATAAAGCTGTTTTTTTGAGAGAATAAACAAAATTGACAAACCTCTAACTAACCTTATCAAGAAAAAGAAAGAAAAAGCACAAATTCATACAATAAGGACTGAAATGGGAGAAATTACTACAGATCCCATGGAATTTCAAAAGATCATGAATATCTACTTTGAAAATCTGTACTCACAGAGAGTGGAAAACACAGATGACATGGACAGATTTCTAGAAGCATATGAACTACCAAAGCTCAACCAAGAAGGTATAGCAATTTTGAATACCCCAATATCAGCTATTAAAATTGAAAATGTAATTAAAAACTTACCAACAAAGAAAAGCCCAGGTCCTGATGGCTTCATGGCTAAATTCTACAAGAAATTTAGAGATGATGTGATGCCAATGCTCCTTAAACTCTTCAATGAAATTGAAAAGTAAGCAATACTCCCTAAATCTTTTCCTGGAGTCAAGTATTTCTCTGATACCAAAACCAGAGAATGACCCAACCAAAAAAGAAAACGATAGGCCACTCTCACTCATGAACATTGATGCAAAGATTCTCAATAAAATACTGGCAAATAGAATGCAGCAAATCATCAAGAAGATTATACATCACAACCAAGTAGAATTCATTCTAGGAACACAGGGATGGTTTAACATACACAAATCAATAAATGTATTACAACACATCAACAAAGCCAAACACAAAAACCACATTATCATCTCAATAGACACAGAAAAGATTTCAATAAAGTCCAACACATGTTCATGAGAAAAACCTTTCAGAAACTCGGAAACCATGGTGTCTACCTCAATCTCATAAGGACCATTTATGACAAACAAACAGCAAACATTGGACTAAATGGATAAAAACTGAAAGCTTTCACTCTAAAATCAGAAACAAGACAATGATGTCCACTATCACCACTCCTATTCAATATAATTTTGGAAATTCTACGCAGGGCAATCAGACAAGAGAGAAATAAAAGGAAGAAAGATAGGAAAGGAGGAAGTTAAATTATCACTATTTGCAGATGATGCGATACTCTATATAAAGACCCAAAAAACTCCATTAAAAGACTACTAGAGGTAATAAACAAGTTCAGCAGTGTAGCTGGATACAAAGTCAATGCTCAAAAATCAATAGCATTCCTGTACACAAACAAAAAACTCACTAAAAGAGAAATTATGGAAATATTGCCTTTCATAGTAGCATCTAAAAAAATGAAATACTTAGGAATCAACCTAAGAATGTAAAAGACATTATATGCTGAAAATTATGATAAGCTAAAAAGGAAATTGAAGAGGATATTATAAGATGGAAAGATATTCCTTGCTCTTGGGTAGAAAGAACCAACATTGTGAAAATGGCCACACTCCCAAAATGTTGTACAGATTCAATGCAATCCCAATCACAATACCATTCACATACCTCACAGATCTCAAGAAAAAATTCTTAAAATTCATTTGGAAACAGAAGAGACCTAGAATAGCAAAGACAATTCTGGGCAACAAAGGCAAGGCAGGAGGCATCTCAATTCCTGATTTGAAACTATACTATAAAACTACAGTGACAAAATCAGCATGGTACTAGCAAAGAAATAGATCTAAGATCAATGTAACAGACTAGAAGATGCAAGCACAACTACAAAAACACTCAGCCATCTGATATTTGACAAAGGGGCTAAACATATTCACTGGAAGAAGGATAGCCTCTTTAATAAATGGTGTTGGAAAAATTGTCTTTCCACATGCCAAGGACTGAAACTAGACACATGCCTATCACCATGCACAAAACTAAAGTCTATATGGATCAAAGATCTAAATATTAAAACAGAAACACTAAATCTACTGGAAGACAAGGTAGGTAGAAGTCTTGGAGACATAGGAGTAGGCAGAGAATTCATGAACAAAATGCAAACTGCAAGGGAAACACTTCAAAGAATCAATAACTGGGATCTCATATTATTGAGAAGTTTGTGCACTTCAAAAGAAATCACTAACAGAGTGAAAAGAAAACCCACTGAATGGGAAAGAATTTTAGCCAGCAACCCCTCAGACAAAGACTTATATGAAGAACATATAAAGAAGTGAAAAATATCAAGTCCCTCAAATTCAAAGACCCTCTCCAAAAATGGGCATCTGAGATTAACACACAGTTCTCAGGTAAAGATATAAATGGCAAATAAATACATGAAGAAATGTTTACCATCACTGGTGCCTTGAGAAGTGCAAATTAAAACAGCATTGAGATTTCATCTCACTCTGGAAAGAATAGCTGCCATCAAGAAATCAACTGATAACAAATGTTGACGAGGCTGTGGGGCAAAAGGAACATTGCTCCACTGTTGGTGGGAGTGTAGACTGGTGCACCCACTATGGAAGTCACTGGAGATTTCTCAGAAGACTGGCATTGGAAGCTGCATTCAACCCAGCTATTTTTCTCCTGGATATTTTCCCAGAAAACCTAAAAAGGTCATGTCACAGGTATAGCTGTGCACCTATGTTCATAGCAGTACAATTTATGATAGCTAAATCTTGGAAACAACCAAAATGCCCATCAATGGCAGAGTGGATGAAAAAGCTGTGGTATTTTGATAAAATGGAATATTACTTGGCTATAAAAAGGATGATCTTGAGGCCTCCATATTGAAATGGAGACAATTTGAGACTATCCTCATAAGTGAAATAAATGAGAATCATATTTATAAATACCACATTTTGTCTTTAGTGTAAAAGTAATAAGAATTGTAGAAATAATAAAATCTGAAATGTGTAATTCCTATTGAAAAAAGAGATAAAAAGAAAGTGCTCTAAAGAATATAACTGCATGTATGTTTAAGTGTGTAAGATAGATGACCATATTACTAAGTTTTTATTGGATCGTTGAGCAGGACTGTTTTCAGGCTCATTGGCTGAATATCTACTTTGTATGCTTTAATTTTGTAATGTGAACAACTATTTCTAAGGTGACTGTATGTCATTTATTAACTAGTGATTTCTTAGTATTTTTTTTAATTCTGTATTGCTGCTACCCTTTCTTTTCTTTTGCTTTTTTTCTCTTTAAATAAAATTAAAATTATTTTTTGAAATTTTATTTTAAAGAGAATAAAATCAAACAAAACACACAGAATAAAGCCAATCAAAACAAAACAGGGAAAGTGATACAGGATTTAAAACAAGATAATAGGACATTAACAATGGCTATTATAATGCCTCTTGTTATCTTCAAATAATTGCCCACACAGTGATTCTGTTCAAACAAAGCAGAACAGAGAAGAACCAATAAAAACAAAACAATGAAAGCAACACAGGACTTCAAAACAACATAATAGTAAATCCAAAATGGCTCCCATACTGTATCTTGCTATCTTTTAAATAGCTGCCCATGCCATCAGATATAATAAAAACAACCAAAACTATACAGAATAAAACCCTATAGAATATTGAAAATGGTACAGGACTTCAAAATAAGACAATAGGGAATTAACAATGGATGCCACCTTCAGAAGGCAATCCTCCATAGATGCCACACTGCGTATCATTATCCTCTTTCTAGATGATCAGACCAATTGCTGGAGACCTGCAAAGTCAGTGAAACACCAAACACCACAACATCAAATTGCATTTCACCTCAGTATCTATCATCATGGCCTATGTTTCTCCATATCAGATAGTTATTTATGGGTGTGGAGTAGGCAGTTGGCTCTACTTGTTTCCCAGCTTACACACCAGGAGGGACTGGGTCTTCATTATCCCCCCAGTGGCACTGGTTTGCAGGGAGCGCTTGCTTCTTGTTGACTTCTTGTTCTCTTCCCTTGCAATCTGCCAATGGTGCTGACTCATGGGAAGAGGCTGGAGTCTGGCTGTCTTCCCGACATCTGTGTCTAATTTGAATGATAAACTTCTAGGTCTTTTGCTTCATTCCATTTTCCTTTCAGTAAAGGAAAAGGAGGAACAGGAAGAGGAGGAGGAGTGCAAGAGGTGGAGAATGAGGAGCTAGCTGACACACAGAGAGTACTGAAAAGAGGTGCTGAGTGAGGCCAGCGCCTTCCCAGGAGTTCAGGGGACAGATTTCCGGGGGGCAGGAAAATTTTTCCGAGGTCATGGGGTTGACTAGGCAGGTAAGGAAGCCATTCTCAGTGCTGCACTAACAGAGGTTCTATTAAAGGAAGCCCTGTCATAAAGTGCAGGGTTCAGATTCTGCTTATGAGAGTTAGCGAGTGAGTGAATCCTAAGAAATCACTGAATCTGTGCTACTTCTGAAGGAAGACATCCAGTTTAAAACCAAGTCCAGGCCATGATTAGAAAGTAGGTTGCTTTTGTGATCTTCATCTCTTACTGTGTGTTCCAGTACTTTCTTTTTTCCTGAGTTGGTGGTTGCTCACTGCATCTCATTTCTGTGCTTTTCTCTCCTGCAAACAGCAGGAAGACATGCTGTCACTTCTTTGTCTGTAGATGGAACTTTCCGATCAAGGCCATCAGTGACACTGGTAATTTGTGTCCTCAAGCAAAGTCAATAAACAGAAAGACAAGCTCAGTTCATCCCTTTGTCTCCTGGAGCCTAATTGGACATAAGCCCAATAATGGCCTTAGGGAACCTACTGCCTTGATAAAGTCTGACTTTCACCTGACCTCAGGTCCCTTCTCAGGCCCAGCTGCAGGCTCTTATGGTGGTGAAAATTAATCACTCTTATACACCTTTTTCCATGTGTGCACCAAGCTAAGAGGCTGCTTGTCCCTGAGCAAAAGCACCTGTAGAGCTACAGAGTCTGCTGGAAGGGAAGTCAGCATCTCACTTGCTCTACTCCTTGTGTATGTTCTTTGGCTTCTCTCTTTGTGTCTTACTGGAGTGTTGGGGCCTTTATTTCAACCTCCAATGTTGCTAGGTTTCTGGGTTTCTCCAGGTGACAAAATAGTGAAAGTACAACAAATTCTGTGATGGATTTGGAGTAATGTGAAAGTGAATGCACTGTGTCGCGGCCTGTGGATCAGCAGGTGTATGGATTTCTAGAGCTGTGTTATTGGGAGACTTGGAGCAGATTTGTCAACTAGAATTATCAAACATTTTGTTGGAAGACACCTTAGAAATCATTTTCTGTTTTTACAAATGTCCTTTAGGTGTGGAATGTACTGGAATGTTTCTCAAGTTTGGGGTTTGAGCATCTGGAATTGGGAAGCATCATCTTATTTTTCAAGTATGGTTTCCTGAGGTAACAGATTCACCCACAGTGTAGCTGGTCATTCTCTAGGAGATGCAGTTTGTAAGAGAAAGGGTGCACCTTGCACACTCACGAATGCACCAGGCTACACCGGGCAGCAATACTCAGCATATAGAAGGGGGCTTCTGGTTTACATGGATTGCACACCCTAAATCCCTTAGTAAACATTTCCCCTTGATTTTATGGTATAAGAGTCACAGAATGTTTTGACATTTGCCTCAAATTTCAGAATTATTCTAAGTAATCCATGTAACTTTGACAACAAACCTTTTTGAATCATGTTATGATACTCCTTGTTTACTGCATAAGTAATTATAAAAGCAATGACTTTTTCTTGGATATTGCTTTGTTGCAGCTTCCTATGTTATGTGTAGCATCAGTCCAGAGTACAATCATTGAAAATAAATAATGTTATCTCTATTCAGTAATGGAAACAATAATCTTGAGAAGAAGATTGTGGCTTCTTTGGTTTGAATGTGTCCTAATTAGTTTGATTTAATGTAAGTGTTGAACTCAGATGGTGACACCGAAGTGTTCTCAATCTATAAAAGGTGGGGCCTTAGTGAGAAGTAATTAGGATTTTAAGATACTATTCTTGGGGTAGGATGCTGTGATTCTTGCAGAAAACACCAAAGACCTTAAAGTGACTTTGACCCCTCTTACTTTCTGTATTATCGTGTAAGTTCTCACTCCTTCCTGTAGGCCTTCTTGACCTGACACCATTCGCCATGTTGTGATATACCGCAAGGCTTGTTGTGCTTTTACTAAAGGCTCACTGAAGGGGCCGTGGAACCTTACACTTTCAGCTTCCACAGCGGTGAGCAGCATAAATCTCTTTTCTGTATAAGGGACACAGTCCCTGATGTTTTTTCAGTTTTTTTGTGGCAACACAAAACTGACAGAAGATAGGTATATTTCTGTTCAATTTTCCTAAAGAAGTCACAATGGTGTGATGCAAATTTTAAGCCATTTAAACTCTACAAGCTTTCACCTTCTCCTTATGGTTCTATGCAGGAGGAAATGAGAAAGGAGAATGAAGTGAGAGGCTGGCGATATTCTCTGCTCATCCTGCTGTACTCTATATTCCTTCATGCCCAGAAACCAGTGTCTGAAATTTCATGAATAGATTCTCTGCTTTTTCCTTCTTTGCCATAGTCTTTTAAAATATTTCTAGGAAGGTAATATTTATCCGCAAAATCCAGTTTCACCTAGATCATTCATTTGCTCTGACAAACCATGTTCTTCTTGCCTCTGAAACCTTTATTTCACCAAATATTTGCCTCTGTATCTTTCTTATCACTGATAATGGCAAAGTTAATTTTTTCATGTACCTGAGGTGACTAAAAATAGGCATATTCTGAGAGAAGACTACCTTGATTCTTTGTTCAAATCACAACCCATTTTAAAAAATGTATGTTCCTTTTGACTACATGAAATTCATTCTTATTACATTTAGAATGTCATGCTATCAGAGAACAGAACTTGGCACAAGATGGAAGCTCAATTTATATTATGTGTGACTAAGTATGAAATAACCCTGAATGTGTAACAAATTGTACATTTTTAATGATTTAAATATATACTTTAAAATGTAGAAAAAAATACTAAAATGCCTTATTAAAGCATTAATTTATTAGTTCAGTTATACTGACACTTGAAATTATCTTTTACTCATATATTTCAAGCATATTGTTTTTTTCTTCCTTCCTTTCCTTTTCTCTTTTCTTCTTTCCTTCTTCTCTTCTCTTCTCTTCTCTTCTCTTCTCTTCTCTTCTCTTCTCTTCTCTTCTCTTCTCTTCTCTTCTCCTCTTCTCTTCTCTTCTCTTCTCTTCTCTTCTCTTCTCTTCTCT
>PVLA01015413.1:0-25470 GCA_004027455.1 Hydrochoerus hydrochaeris
CTGAGCACCATCTCCGTGCACCATCTCTGCACCATCTCCGTGCACCCATCTCTACACCATCTCCGTGCACCATCTCCGTGCACTGAGCGCCCTTCTGGCGAGTTCTGTCCTTGCTCTTCTTCCCCCACCCCCCTCGTCATGAATCAAGAGGAAAACAAAAAGTCTTGAGTGACAATGAGCTGCACAATTTGGCTCATCCCCGTAGCCAACCCACAGGTCAACTCGGCTTCTTTCCAGTGAGTAAGAAAAGTTGCACGGGCCGGGGGGTAGATGCAGTTGGAGCTCTCCTGCCACGCTCCATGGCGCATGCAGAACTGTCCATCTGGTGTCCCCAAGCAGCTGTGCCAGGCGTCCAGGTGGAGGTGGCAATTCCAGGAGAATTCTACAGCGTGGTCAGGACACAGGTGGCCAAGCAGGGGGTCAGGAGGAATCCGGGGAGCTGGGGACAGAGGAGGGCAGGGCGGCTAGGGTTAGGGTCAGGCCCTGGGTCTGGGTTGGGGTTGGGGGTCAGGGCAAGCCAGCTCCAGGAGCTGCTTTCCACTTCTGACCCCAGTTGTGAGCCATTTCTTTGATTCAGGGAAAGAGCCTGAGGGTAAGCAGGGAGTGGAGGGTGACACACTCCTGCTGCCTGCCAAGCCCGAGCTCCCACCTTCGTCCTGAGGGGTAGAGAGCAGGTGACGAAGCCAGCAGGGCTTGGATCCTAGAGGCCTCCACAGCCTGTGCTGATGCACAGCTGCCAGCTGGGTCACCACTGGGAGGCAGGGAACCCTTAGAAGGGGACACCAGGGCCAGGTCTCTTCCTTTCTTCCTGTTTTACTGGGGTGGCATAGGCCAGGCACCGGGCCCGATGCCCAGGGACCCTGGGCCCTGAATGTCTCTGCAGCTTCAAGGGTACTCTTCCAGGGATTCGGTCACAGTGAGGAAGAGCCGGTGGACAGCCTGAGGTTGTGGCCCTGTGGGGCCTTGGACACGGGCAGCTATTGCACACCTGGGGCATGCTTACACCTGTCCTTCCCTGTCCTCCCTCCTCCCCATCACAGCGCACCTCACGCAGCCTGGGCCTAAAACCTCCAACGGTCAGACATGAAGAACAAACAGAGCCGAGACTAGCATGTCCCCTGCACTGGGCCAGGCCAGAAGCACCCTCCAGGCCCAGCTTGGCTTCCAGGGTGCAGCCCCAGAGGCCTCCTGCCTGCCAGAAGACGCTCCTGGGGTTTTCTCTCTATGTGCAATGACTGGGGCCAGGACCAGGGCCAGGGCCAGGTCTGTGAGTGACTGGAACTGTTCTGGCTTCGTGCCTTCCCGCAGCAGCCCCTGCTTCCCTGCCAGGCTGCTCTGTTACACCAAGTTCACACCAAGCCTTTCTGCAGGCACGGCCGGCCTGCACCGCTCTGCAGCCTCTGGACTCTTCTGGCAGCTGCCCGCATTGGCTGCCCAGGCTCATGGGGCAGTGGGGAGAGGGATCCCCTGAGGCCCCAGACACTGCACACAGACACCAATACACGCACACATGTGCTGCACACAGAGATATGCCCGTGCTGGGCAGATACAAGCACACACACTGCACACAGAGGGCACGTGGCCACTGTCCCGAGTTTCCACGTCTGGAGGACAGCTGACCTAAGACCTCGAACTCTCCTTCCTTCTGCTTCCCACCCCGCTCTACCTGCAGTCTGTCTACAGCACGAACTCTCCCTCCTGCTCTCTGGCGACAGTTACTCAGCCACACATGCTTGTACACACACATGCACATGTGCGTGTGCTGCGTGCCCTGCCGAAGTGTCCAAGGCACACAGAGCACCCATGCACCCCATGAACTGCCAGGGTGGGATGAGACTGACCCTGAGGTGGTCACCCACATGGCAGCCCTGGCCCGAGACCCTCCTGGGCTCCCCAAGCTAATCTCAGGGCAAAAGAGGGCCCGTGAGGCCTGGAACAAGAGAGTAATCTCCCCGCCTGGTGACTAAGAGCAGGCAGCCATGGACTGTGTCTGCACTCCTCTGAGTCCAGTCATCCTTGGCCTGACACCTGACACCTGTGTGACACCTGTGTGCAGTGACACACAAATCCTGGCCGCTGGCTGAGAAATGGGTGGAGAGCTGTCCAGAAGGGAATCCAGAGCAGGTGCCACATGGCAAGAGACCACGCCCTGGGCACCTGCCTGCCTTGGAGCCAGGCCACTTGGAAGTGGGGATGGGGAGCTGTTTCAGAGTGCTCCTGGGAGCCCCTGCTGGACCAAAGACCATGCCCACTGTGGGCAGCACAGCCCGCTTCCCCACACACAGCTGGAGAAGCCAGCTAACATAAGGAGATCTGTATTCAGCTGAACGTGCAAACAGGGAAAAAAGAAGAAAGGAATTCCTCAGTGTCAGAGACAGTCAGGCAGGAGAGGGGTCGCCACAGTGAATGCACTCCAGCGGCACTAGAGGAGAAAAGAGGATTCGCTGGGGAGGAGCAGCCAGCCTCACCCCCCCAGCTGGAGGTGGTGCAGAAACGATCACTTCTACCTCACCCACAGTCAGGTGGCCACAGTGACCCTGCCCACCTGACACACAGTGCCTGGAGCCAGGGAAGCCCACAAACTGAGCCTGCTGGGAAACCAACACAGGAGTCTCATGGGAGGACATGTGAGCACATCCCTGGGACGGCCACAAAAATGCATGCCACGAAACTGCTCCATGTGAGTACCAGCAGCAGACCCAAGAGGCGGGATCCGCCACGCCCAGAGCAGGGACAGCCTCAGGGTTAGTGGCCTTCCACTACTGAAGACATGAGACAGCAATGAAGGGTGGGTGTGACAGACCCCCCTAATTCTAGAAACGAAATGTACACCTCACAGATGCGCAGAACAATTAATTCTGACTTCTTTATAAAAGAAGAGAATTAGCAGCTGGGTTAAGGATGGAGCACTAAGAGACAAAAAGCCCTTTTTAAAAAGCATAAAGGAAGACAGTAAGTGACACAGAAGACAGGGTGGGAATGTGGGCACAGGAGGCCCCGAAGAGCCATGGGAGCACGAGCACAGGCGGCCCCAGGCTGGTGGCCTGAGGGGCAGCGACACCGCTCAGCGTCCCAGAGGGCAGATTCTCAGAGGTGCAGCGAGACTGGGCACTGTGCACACTGACAGTAAATCTAAATATCCTGAGCAGCCACTATAGCCCACACGGAGTACAAGCAAACAGGAGGACAGACGGCGAACAAACACGAGTCTACGCTGACAGCAGGCTGCTCTAGACCAAAATGATACCAACATAATGCAATATTATCTTCAGTGTCGGAATAGGACCTTCCAAGACTGAGCACAAAATAAAAGCATTTCCAAGCCGTTCAGGGCTATGAAAATCAAACTCGCCACTCTGCAAATTAACCTCAGTAAGCAGGTCCCCAGCTGCAGCTCTGGAGGTTCCATGCCAGGTCCAGCCCAGGCACTGTCGCTGGCAGCTCTGGCCCACAAGGGAAGATGCTCCTGCTCCATCCACCAAGGAGCCTCCCCTGCCCCGGCCTTGCTTTTCACCTCAAGAGCAGCCATGACTGTTTCTTCCTCCACAAGGCCACGTCCAGTGCCACACAAACACACTGCAGTATAAGCAGAAGAATCCTGGCTTCTTACAGAACACACAAGCTCAGCCTTGGTACCTGTGCATTTCCCATTTGAGGATTCAACCACCTGAGGATCCAAAATCTTTTATCTGTTCAGAACATGTACAGCCCTCTTTCCTCATCTTGATCCCTGAGCAAGGCAGTGTAAACACCTGTGTATGTGGCACTCACACTGAGCCAGGCACGATAAGCCACATGCAGGTGACTGCAGGTCTCCAGGTGGATGTGGGTGGCCACCCACCAGCATTAGGCCACTTGATGTAAGGGTCAGGTGTCTCCGAGGGTCTTGGAACCAGTCTTCCAGGGATACTGAGGGATGACTCTGTGTGTGTGTGTGTACTTATATATTAGTATAGAAGCATACACAAATATAAAATTTATAAAATATACTTTGAAACTGTTTTCTATACCCAACAAGGTCAGACTCAAACTGGAAATCTTGAGAAGGGCAACAGTTATAACCTTTTGAACCAAAGTCAGATCCAAAGAAAAGGGGAAAATAAAGACACCGGGAACTCTGAGAGCAAGGTGAAAGACTATCAACTTTGAGGGCAAATCCATGCACGCAAAAGAAGGGACCAGGGTTCCCCACGTGAAGCCACAGGCGCCCCCAGCAGGCTGTGGTCACCACAGCTTCCTGTTCTCAGCAGCTCCAAACCCAAACCCGTCCTGTCTCGGGAGCGTGCATTCCAGAGGTATCTGCGACGAAGGGGACAGAAGGAGGAAAGGACGGGAGGCAGGCGGCCCTGGCCCGGGACTCTGCACCTGTGACCCGGGTCCAGAACAGACAGCTGGGGCTGGGCCTGTGCCTGAGGAGCCAGTGTCACCTGGGTGAGATGGACCAGCTGCACTAGGCCAGGAATCCCCAGACGGGTTGCTACGCTAGGCCCTCAGCACGTGACACACCGGCTTGAACCTGCAGCTCGAAGCCCTGGCTGTCAACTCAGTTTCATCAATATGAAGGATGGTTTCCAAGCAAACACTCTGCTTTACTCCCATAATGGAAGTCAGCAACAAACCAGGATTTACATTGCTGTATGCAAATGAAAAATATACAGTCATTTTCTTAATGATTTTGGTAGATTACTCTGTAAAGTTAAAAACTTATCCACATTGAAATCATGTTGGCTGAATAACAGATACAGGCCGCGCACATCAGGGTTTTAGGGGACAATGGAAATACACTTTCCAGCTCATTGAAAGAGAAGATTCAGGAAAAAAGAAAAACTACAGTTTAACTCTGTATTCCAGTAACAGGCCCACTCGGATCCTTTGAAGGAATCAGTGGCCAGCTCACCTGAACAGAAATTCTGAAAACCAGATTCAGGGCAGGGCTTGGCACCTTTTTCCGTAAATTCGGACAGGAAGCGGTTTAGGAACAGTGTCTTTGACCCACAGTCTTGGGGGAGAGGGGAGGTTTACGTGGATTTGCTTGTTTACAATACTAGAAAAAAAAAAGAATTTATCTATTTATTTTTGTCTTTTTGAGACAGGGTCTCACTATGCAGTTCAGGCTGACCTTGAGCTCATTTTGTAGCCCAGGCTGATCTCGAACTTACAACGATCCTCCTGCCTCAGCTCCCCAGTGCTGAGATTATAGGCCTATGCTACCACAGCCAGCTCTAGAAAAAAGAATTTAAGGGGCTGGGGATTTAGCTCAGTGGCATAAGTGCCTGCCTGGCAAACACAAAGTTGTGAGTTCAATCCCCGGTACAAAAAAATAAATAAATTTTTAAAACTGCTCTTGCCTTCTGGGCCAGACACACAAACCCGAGGTCAGGTCTTTGCTCTGCCTCCCTCCAGCACAGGTGCGGGGACATGGGCACCTGCGCTCCCGACGGCGAGATGCAGGCGAGGTCTGCGTTGCCCCTTACCTCCTTCAGCCTCTCCAGCTCGTTCTGCAGGGCCTGCCTGGAGATGCCCACCTCGATCACCTGCTGCCGCAGCGTCTCATTCTCAGCTTCGGCTCTCGCCCGCTTTCCCTCCACGGTCTCAAGCTCATGGTGCAGGCGGACAGACACATCTTTCGCTACCTGCATGGGCACATGGGTTAATCAGGAGGATGCGGAGCGCGGGACGCTGAGGGAGGCAGGACCAGGGAAGGCAGGCCGCCACGCCGCACCACACCGCACTACAAAGCCCCTGGCTGCAGCTGGCAGACCTGCCCGGACAGATGCAGGTGTCACAGGCCGCGGGCCTCTGACTGCAAACACAACACCTTATACACTCTGAAAGCTCAACTGCCTGGTGCCAAGCATCCCCACAGGGGTTACTGTGCCTGCAATTTAAAACACAAAAGGAACCTCAGGAGGGAGAGAGGACAGCAGCTGAACCTGAATTAAAGGGCCACTTTGGCTCTCTTAAGACAGGGTACACCTTCAGCTCACTATGTAGCCCAGGCTGGCCTCAAACTCATGGTGAT
The DNA here is from genome assembly GCA_004027455.1 of Hydrochoerus hydrochaeris. Taxonomy (NCBI): domain Eukaryota; kingdom Metazoa; phylum Chordata; class Mammalia; order Rodentia; family Hydrochaeridae; genus Hydrochoerus; species Hydrochoerus hydrochaeris. The sequence goes on from PVLA01015413.1 coordinate 6,023, forward strand.
TCTCCTGCCTCAGCCTCTTGAGTTCTGAAACTGCAGGCCTGTGACACCACACCTGGCTTTTTTTTTTTTTTTTGAAAGAGAGAGAGAGTTTCACTGCGTAGTAAAAGCCCATTTTGGACAGCCTTGTCTCCACACAACACATCATCAAGATTGACAATTCTACCCAGGCTTTACATTAGAAAAGTAGCAGACAAATCAACATCTCTGTCCCCTGAGGTAGCAGCAAACCTGCCTGCTAAAACACCAAATGAAATCTTCCACATGCAGCTGTCCAAGTCACCAAGCTCCAGGCTGTCTACCCAGGGTGTAGTGTGGTTACAATGTTGCCATGTCTACAGCAATTAAACCCTTGCACTTGCTAAAGGCATAACCTTTAGAAAAGAAACTTCCTAAGAGAAACAGAAATCTCTCTTCTCACACTGAATAAGGCTTTCCTGGGGGCACATAATTGATGGAATTACAAAAATCCTGTGCCTGCTACGATGAAAGCTAGCTGGGATGCCACCAGGACTCCCGGGACAACAACGTTATACATAATTCACCACAAGATACGGGAGCGACAATCAGGTCATGATGAAGCTCTGCCACCTCTACAGTGAGCAAAGATGGGACCCCAGATTCCTTCACCTTGGTCCCTTTCCTGCCGCAGTCCTCCAAGGCCCCTGGGCGGTTAATGCCGACCTTGCTCCTCCTTCAGCAAACTCAGCTTTCTGCAGTCCAGAAACTTAACAGCTATAAAGTGTTAAGAGAGATGGCCTGCTTTTTAGTGGCCCTTCACAGAATTGAATTCAATACATTCTTTGTTTTTAAGTGCATCTCAGGTCTTCAACACTCTCTACACCATCTCCTTACAGCTGTCAGAGTAGCTGGCAGGTGCTCTTTCTTTTTTATTGTGGATATATTCTCCAACTTCTATATTTTTGTTTTTTTAAGCTGTAGTTTGGTCTGTTTTAGGACTGCCAAAGTCACTGAGCGTGTTCATGCTGAAACCCGTAGGGATGGATGCAAGAAGGAAGAGGGGCTCGAGACCCAGGCACGCAGGTGCTGGGGTGACTGTCGCTCCAGGGTGCCAGAGGTTTGCACATTCAAAGCAATTAAACAGGTTGACTTTCCAAAAGCAAAAGGAAAGACTTTGTAAGAGGGAAAAGAAAAAGAAGGCACGGCACGCACAGGGGGCTGAGGTCAGCTTTCTGGCGAGTGCCCTGTCCTCCCGCCAACACACACACACCCGCCTCTTTCGCACCTTCAAGTCCTGCTCCAGGCTCCTGATGAGCTCGCCGTCCACCTGCCCGGTCTCTGCTACTTTCAGGCTCTTCTGCTCGGCCTTCCGGAGTCGGTACTGCAGGATGCGGCAGTTCTTGTTAGCACGGTCCAGCTCTCGCCGAAGTTCTTGCAGCTGGTACACATCCTCTTCCAAGTAGCTGTCTCTCATCTCCTCCATCTCTGCACGGAGTTCGTCCAGCTCATCCTGGGAAACCAGACAGTGCAGGTGAGCAAGCCGAGCCCAGCAGGAAGGACTGACCCTCCTGGGGCCGGCATCGCCCTTCCTCTGCTGTGCCCAGCGCCCGGCACACGCACCCAGCCACTGGCTCAGCAAGATGCTGTCTGATACGAAGGGACCGCACGCGACCAAACGTCTGCTCAAGTCTCATCGACCCAGCCGCTAAGACCCAGCTTGCACTGTCCGTGGTGGCCTTACAGAGAACTTCTCCTCCCAGCACCTCCCTCCACAATCATAGACAGAACCTGCCCTACCGATGGGGAGACCTTCAGATTCCAGCCCAGCACGGACCCGAATCTCTGTCTCTCAGGTGCAGTTTAGGGACTGGGAGTATGGGACACACACTGACTTGGAAGCAGATCAGCGTTAGCAGGGAAATAACTGTTAATCACCCTGAGATCCCAACGCACTCGCATGTGTCCCGGCAATTCCGCCGCACAATGCAAACCTCAGCACTGAGTAACACGCGTCAGGATGGAGCCTTTGCCATCCAGATGCGAGCTGGGTTTTCCCACTCACCCGCCCCTTCTCCCACAGACGCCTCTTTCTCACCGACATGCAGACCCTGAGTACAGGACGCTGACTGCGCATCACACACGCCCTGCTTCGGGACTGGGCTCCTGCACTGGGCCCCCAGAGACCAGACTACAGCTCAAAATGGAGCAGCTTAGACCAGTGGCCCCCAAAACTACACTGTTACACCTTCAAGGGAAGCTGGGAGGGAAAGACCTTCAAGGGCCCCTGGGGGGAGGAGCCTGAAGTGACCCTGACTTAACTCATCAGCTATTTTCCTCTGCTCCGCCTCCCTGACCGCCTTTCAGGAAAGTAACTTTGAAACCACAGTCGGGCTTTGTTCTAGTTCTGTTCCTCAGCCCTCCCCTGGCTATGAAGCCAGCCTCCTCCTTCAGCCCACAGGAACGGGCTCTGGATTTCAGGGAATGGGGCACTGCCTGGTTGTAGAATTGCAAATAAAGCCAATTAAAACCTCTAAATCTACCAGCTGTAATTCTGGCTTTGGACAGGGGGAGCCACAACTGCCACACTGGCCCCTGCCTCCCACTGCTGCCCACTCCAGCCGGGTCCAGGCCTCCATCCCTCCTGAGGGGGCGGCCTGGGCCCCCAATCCTCCCTATCTGTCTCGCCTGCAGTCAGCCTTTATCACGTTGTTCCAGCCCCTGCCCACACTGGCAGGAATCCCCTGCATTCTCCAACCACACCCCGGGGGCTCACTAGAGCCTCGGGGAGCCACCTGCCAGTCCCTGTCCGGGACCGGGAACCCAGGCGGAAGCTGGAGTCACAGGTGAGCCTCCAGACCTCCCCTCCAGCCCCAAGTCTAGTCCCGGCCCCTGTTTTCTTCCTTCCTCTCCTCAGCGGGTGCATCTTCCCCCATTCCCCTTTGGAGTTTACACTCGAGGTCAGCCCCAAGAAGCAACACACCGGCTTGTCCCGTTGCACCCAGGGCACAGAAGTTAGCCCACATAAGACCAAAGCATGAAGATGACCAAAGTCGGACCTGACCGCACCGTGGCTCTGTCCAGCCTTGCAGCTCAACTGTGACACCTTCCCACGGACAGAGGTGTGGCTGGGCTCCCAGAAGAGCTCAGGGAGGAGCACTGTGGAAGGGAGACTGTAGCAAACATGCTAGAGACTGTCTGCGTCTTCTCAGACTCAGCCGTTCCCATTCCTCTGGTTCAGTCAGTCACTGGGGAGGCTCGCGGAAAAAGCTGGCTCTGAACTTGGCCTAACTTGTCGGTTCTCGCTCTGCTGTTCAGTCTCGCTGCCCTCGCCCACCCTGCACTGGTTCTTACAACCAGAATTTCTTTGCCATAAAGAACAAGTTTCCCAACATCAGAGCCCTGCACAGAGAGGACTCTGCACAGCAAGAAATCCGAGCAGGAGTTTATCCTGAATAAGACAAAAGGACATAAACAACTTGCAGGAAAATGACCAGCACAGGAGAGGAGGCAGATGCTGCTCCAGTCCAGATGCCTCACGAGAAGGTCAGCAGCTCATGTTTTGGGGACAGGGTGTGCAATGCTGGCTGCAAATGCACACAGCCTGCTCCCCAGCACACACAGGTGGGGCCCCCCAGTGAGAACGAGGTATTCCTCCACAGGCCCAGAGCAAGCAGACCTGCACTGTACCCCTGAAAGCCTGCACCAGCATAGCTCACCCTAAGGGCAGCCACGCCACGCGCCTCAGCCTGACAACTGCCAGCGTGCGGGCCGTCCACAGGGCCCCGGGCTGGCAGAAGTGGAAAGGTGCCCCTGCCCGAGAAGGAAGGTGCACGCTCAGGAGCTGCCCACACCTGGCCGTGGTGGACAGGACTGAAGCCAGTGTCTCAACTCCACAGCCTCTGGGAAAAACAATTCTTGGGTTCCAGCAGAGGAAGCTGCCAGAGAAGCGCATGAGGACCCACGCTGAGCTGGCAGCCGCTTGGAACGAGGGCGATTTCAATGATTCCGAGCAGGGTCACGATGGAAAGTGATTTTCCAGTGAATGCTGGGTTAACCTCCAGGGGACACGCTCTCCGGAACCCCGAAGAGGCCCGGCCCCGGCACTCAGACAGTTAAGAAAATCAAGTCAGACAGAATGCAAATCAAGACAGAAGGCAGAGCTAGCAAAGAAAAGTGGGAACCAGTGTTGTCTTTTTACCCAAGAAAATTAGTAAAAAAAAAAAACCTCCTTAATCAACAGTTTTACACTGAATGAACACCAGGCCTGCCAGATATGTAAACACTAGGCCATTGTCTTATTAAAAAACTAATGTAGTTTTCATTATATTTTTCAAATATTTTACATAGAATGGATGTCTGAAGTATTGTAAAACTCTCCAACTGTTCCCTTCTGCCTACAGATAATAAAGCAAGTTCTACTATAGACATTATATTGTACATTATGTACTTAAACTTTAAATATATACTTTATACTTACACATAAAAATATATATGTATGTGCAGGTAAAGGAATAAGGTACTGAATAAACCAAGAAGAAAATTAAATGTTTCAATAAAAACTTCTAGAAGCGTTAGGCATAAATGTAAAATAAAAACCAAATCCATGATTTCTAAATAACAAAAACTCTCGATCTTCCTGAAGATTTCACTTGAACCTTCACCTCTCACAAACAACCCTAAATCCGTAACTACTCCTATTTTAACAGCTCCTCCTCAAACAGCCCTACTGGAAGGCACTGCCGGAGGGGCCCTCCGGCTCCTGTGGCTACACGTCCATCTCCCAGGAGCTGGGGCAGATCTGCTGTCTTCTGTGACGTGTGAATAATCCGCCTCACATCCGTCCCCTTGGACAATGGCAATGTGCTCCGAGAGTCCCAGCTGCGGCAGAGGAGGTGCAGGGCCGTGCCCACTGTTACCAAGCAAAGGTGCGGCCGGCAGCAGATGGCTCCGGGCCCCGGTCAGCATCATCGAGCTGCAATGACCACAACGACCCTAGTCAGGCTTCCTGAAGCTAAGGAAAGCAGGAGGCCAGGAAAGAAGAGGGAATGAGTCCACTGAACCTCCCCAGAGGGAAGGGAAGAAGGGAGAGCAGAGGAAATGCTTCCTCTGGCCCCAGCAGTGCCTACAGCCAAATGTCACAGACGGCACATCAGAGCCTGAAACTCAAGCAGCCCCCCAGGCAAGGCGCAGGAGGCAAGGAAAACCCAGGCTTCGAGGCTGGGCATGGGGCTCTGTGCTTGGCACTCATGGTCCGGGCTCCATCCCTGAAACAAAACGCCACCCAACCTCAGTGATCTCCTTTAGGAAAGTCACCCCCACCCTACCCCACACAGAAGCCAAGGTAATCTCCCACTATTGGTCATGCCAACTTGTGTTCTTTTCATCAAAATCTTTATTCTGAAACAAGTGGGTAGTGCAGAGAAGAGGAAGGCCCTTCCCACCCCAAGCCTGACCCACCCTGCAGGACAGGACAGGGTCTGCTCTCTGGGGTGGGCTCTGAACACACTGCCACCGAGGCCACGACGGGCCTCAAGACAGCCCAATAAACTCAAAGTGACTGCATCTTCCTGAAGAGCCATGGACACAGAGGACCTGATTAATAAGCTGACAAGGTTCAGGGAGGCTTGTCTGGGCACTGGAGCAGACAGTTTAGGCAGCCAATCAGGCAGGAGGTTCCCAGTGCCTGCGAGGGAGTCCTCAGCACGAGAACCACACCTCGGTCCAAGAAGGAAACGCAGCTCATGGACCCAGCTGCTCTTTCATCTCTGAGCCCTTCCTGCCACCTTCGGGGACTCTCTGTGTCCACGCAGGAGCCAGCCACCACAGAGACTATATGCTTTTCACCCAGTGTCCCCAGCGCCCTTTGGTGAAGGGACAGGAATTAGGGGCAGGGACAACCCCACCCCCTCCACCCAGCACAACGGAAGCCACACTAAAAGCAGGACACAGAACTGTCCATTCAATCAGACAATCAATAAGACAAACTCCTAGGGTTACACTGGCCTGATTTTTCTGTTCGATTGTGCTCCGGAACCATGAAAGTCCTGTACCACAGTGATGACCATGGTGGCTCAGGAAAGGCTGTGTGAGCCTCCAAAATACACTCAAGCAAATTTCCAAGGCCGGGCTTCTTCTGGTTAGATAACATCTGAACAGATGGATGCTATATCTAATCTCAAGAGTTCTGTGCAGCATCCCCAAGAAAGTAGTAGGTCAAGGATACACTTTTATCTCCATCTAAAAAAAGTACCTTGAGTACATCCACAACAGAAAGAGAAGTGTAAGTGTGGGTTTATAATGTGCATACCCTGAGCACTGCACACCAAGAAAGACAGGCCTTCCGCCCCTGTTCTGCTCCCTAAGGACACCAGCGCCAGGAGTCTAATTTTGTACAAGGAGGCAGCTTGCGGCTGTCAGGAGTTCATGAGAATTCTTGTGTTTCTCTCCCAAAATGTGCGACTGGAATCTAAGCTTGTGAAGGACTGAGCATGCACCGCATGCACCTACACAGGCAGGGTTCTGGTGCCTGAGTCTCCGCCCACTTCTCCCTCTAGCTGTCAGAGGAAAAGCCTGGCCACGGCTCGGGCTCGATAAACAGATGGCATGACACCTGTCCCCCAGGAAACGGCAACTGCGCATCTCCTGCAAATGACACCAGGCTTGGCCTACAGAGCCCTTGGTTCACAGGCTAGCAGAGTGAGTACGTGACGGCCTCCAAAGAAAACAGAACCCACAGAAAGCTCAATACGGGGACCCTGCTGAGCTAATGGAACATCTCCTCAGGGTAGGCAGAGGACCTGGCCTTGCTGGAAGCGGGGTGGCCAGGTAGCAAAGCCCAAAGAGGGCAAGCCGCAGAGACAGCACAAACAGTGCGGGGCAGAGTGACCTTGGGCAAGTCCCTGAAGTTCCAAGTTCTTGGCATCCCCATCTGTGCAATCCAAGTTGTGATAACTGTAACAATGGAGGTGGGGGTGGGGTGGAGTGGGGCAGCACTGGCTCTCTGAGGCCCTGGGCTCCAGCCCCAGCGCTGCAGCACAAGGAGAAAACACCCTGAAATGCCAGCCTCCTCACAGGCTCCAGGACGGACACCTGCTTCCTTCCCTGAGAATCTATCCGTGGGAAAGGATAAGACAGCAGCCAGAACTCAAGGATAAACTTTGAAACCATGTCGGACTGCCGCCTAGATCAAAGATGTAACAAGAAATGCCTTTTCAATGAAACTGTGCTTTCTGTTGCTCTCCCTTCTTAATTTGGACCCACATACAGCAGGTCAGGCTGCTTCTCACCCTCAAGGAGCTGATATTCACTAGGGACCTACCAGACTTGCCGGAGACAGCCAGACCACGTAGGTGCTTTTCTCACTCTGCTATGGCTTATGTAAGAGCCAGTGACAAAAGCAAACCAATGCGCTGTTTGAAACATTTCCATCAAGTCCTGGTCTGGTCCGCCCTCTGCTCTCCTCACTGGCTCTCCCTGTCTAGTTCAGTGAGCAACATAAGGTAAGCTCTGGTCCCTGCTGCTGAGAGGAACTCTGGCTAAGAGACTGGGTGTAGAGAGCTCACAGCAGCGCACCTCACTGCCACTCCTTAAAAGCCCAATCCTCAGTCCTACCCATCAAACAGTGGACCCCGATTGGGTAGATTCATCGTATGCAGAGAAGCAGCTCAAAGCAGGGAACCTACTAGCAAAGCAGGGGTGCTCACTGAGATCCTGAGAGGAACAGAAGTAGACCTAGACCCCTGGTGCTCTATCCAAACCTGAGGATTACTGTAAGCACTTGTTTGCCTGTGGCCTCCTCCTTTCTCCAGTCTCATCAACTGTCATGACCCCAACCTAGTCCAGAGCTCTGTTCCGCAGCCCAGCCCTCTTCCACCAGGAGAGACCGAGCCGATTAAGCAGGGCTCACTAACGAGCCTCAGAGGCCCAGCCAGCAGGCTGCCTGAGGACACAGAGTGCGGCAGAGGCTGCGATTCCTTAGAAAGAGCAGGCCTGGCTTCACCAAAGCCAGCACCGCCAGGGCCATCCTGACCCCAGGCCACGCTCAGGGACCTTTCCGAAAGGAGCCAGACACCCTCCGACTGTGCGTGAGGGCCAGGGGAGGCACCCAGGGCCCCTGGCAGTTTCGGCAACTGCAGGAAGAGAACAGACTAGTCTGCAGCCTGGGCCACCGCCCTGGCCCTAGCAGACACACATGTGCACGTGGGCCAGGCCAGCGCTGGGCAGCGAGGAACAACTCCCTCCAACAGGTGATGCACGGCGAGGGTAAACCCAAAACGACCAGAGCCACCTGTCCCCAAACTCACTAACAGCAGGAGAAAGCATCAGCAAACAATGACAAGATTGCCGAAAGCAAGGAGAGCTGAGTGAGGACCACGCAGGTCCGGCTGAGTCTTTCCGAAGTTTCAGCTTAAGTTCCCAAGACATAAGGGATCCGGGACAGGTAGGTGGGGACCCCAGGACCACCGTGCCCTGCGCCCGCTCACCTTGAGGTAGTCGTTTTCGGAGCGCAGTTCCTCCATCTCTCGCAGCAGCTCCTCTTCCTCCAAACCTGGCCCGAGGCGCGGCAGCTCTCCTGGGCCGGGCTCCTGCGGGGTCCCCGGGACCGCTGGCTCGGGCGGCGTGCGCCCCCCGCCATTCTCCGCCGCACCGCGCCCCGGGGACCCCGATGGGACCCCGCCCGGGCTATTGCGGCCCCCGAGGGCAGCAGCAGGTGCGGCGAGGTGCGTGAGCGTCTCCGGGCTGCCGGGCGGCGCCCCGCGAGTGTGCGTCCCCTGCGCGGGCTCGCGGTCGCTGGAGCCAGTGCCAGACTCCGCATCACTGCCGGCGGCGGGCGGCGGGCGCTGCTCGTCGGACAGCGGCTCGGAGGCGCAGTCGGAGAGGTCGGAGCTGCTGTCCGTGTGGCCGGTGCGCGCGCCGGGGGCCACGGCGAGGGTCGCGTTGGGGACGCGGGCGGCGGGGCCCAGGGAGGCGAGGGCCCGCACAGGGGGCGCCCCGGGCCCGCGCTTAGCCCTGCGGACCTTGGAGGCGGCGCTGGGCGGCGCGGGCCCCGGCGGCTTCGTGGCGCGGGGCAGCGGCTCGGTGGGCACCGCGTGCGCCGCCCTGCGGGCTCCCAGGGCGGCCTTGGCGCCACCCGCCGTCCTGGCCCCGGCACCCGGCAGCGGCTTGTCCTTTGCGCTCGAGACGCCGGCGCCCCGCCGGGAGAGGCGGCCCGGCTGCGCGGGGGGCCCCGGCGACGACGGCGGGCGGCCGGCAAGAACCGGGGCGCGCGGCACGGCGGGCGCGGCGCCCGGGGCCCGGGGCGCGGGGCGAGCGGGCGAGGGCGCGCGGTGCGGCCGCCTGCGATCAGCTGGAGAGCGCGCCGGCGGCGGGTGGCGGGCGCCGGCCGGCTGTGGTTTGGTGTCCGAGGCGCCGCCCGCAGGGCTGCTCAGCGCCTCCATGGCCGGAGCCGGGGCGGCGGGCAGCTGCGCGCGCGGAGGGCGCTGCGGGCGGCGGGCGCGTGCAGCCTCCTCGCACGCCGGCTCATCGCGGGCCCCGCCGGCCCGAGCGCCCCGCGCCGCCGCCGTGCCCGCCCCGCCCGCCGGCCCCGCCCCGCCAAGGCGCCCGGTGCGCCGCGCCGCCGCGCTCCCCAGGCTGAGGTCACCGGCGTCCGCGGCTCCGGCACGGCCGCGCGGCTGATCGCGCTCTGCTCGGTCTGGCTGCGGCGCGCGCCCTGCTCCCGCTCCCCGCCCACCGCCGCCAGTGCTGCGCCCTCCCGCGGGTTCGCCTGCACGCGCGCGCCCGGCGCCCGGCGCGCACGGCCAGCCTCCCACCGCCCCGCGGGGCGGGGCCTGGGCTTCCGGGGCGGGTCATAGGGTGGAGGTTGGCTCCAGGGGTGGGGTCTGATTGGCTGTGGGCGTGGCTTTGCCTCGGGGGCGGGGTCTCGCTCCCGGGGTGGGGTCCGGTTCCTGTGGTGGGACTAGGTTTTCCAGGGTGAGGCCTCGCTCCGGATAGCGGGTCTGACTTCTGGGGCGGTTCTGGGTTCTGCGGGTGGGGGGAATCTGGCTCCAGGGGCGGTGTCTGTTCCCTGGGGTGTGGCCATCCTTAGGAGGTGGCCTGGTCCCCTGGGGCTGTTTTCAGGTTCAGGCTCCCAGGGGCGGGGTCTCTCTAGAGGGCGGGTCATGAACTCTAGGGGCGGAGCCTAGCTCCTAGGAGGCGGGGCCTTGTCCGGGGGCGTGGCCAGGTGTAACAGTGTCCCTGCCGGCCTGGGACCGTCCTTGAGCTTCCCGGCCCTAGGGCGCCGCCGAGCCTGGGATGCAGGGGGACCACGGAGGCGAAGCGGGGTGGCAGAACCCTGCGGAGGCAGGTCGGGAGGCGCGGCGGCCCCTCAGCGGGGTGTCGCAGGGCCCACGCCCGGCGTCCGCTGTCCCGATGCGTCCCGGAGACCTCTGGTGTGCTCTGTCCCCTCGAGTTTGGGCAGGAGCCACGCGGGTCAGGGGCGCGAGCGGACGAGCCGGGCCTGGCGACGCGGGCTCATCGAGTCGGCGATTCCAACCCTGTCCCGAGGACGCACACGCGAGACCGCGCCCCGGCTGCCCAGGCCTCACATCCGACCCGGGCCAGGGCAGCACCTGCCGGGGCAGCTATGTCCTGAGGCCCTAACCTCGGCCGGCCAGCGCGGCCTCAGTCTTGGGGCGCGCAGGACATGCGAGGGTGACAGTGAGTGGCCGTCGCAGGCGTGCGTGACACGGAGTGACCGTCGCTCCGTCGAGGGCGCCGGCCTGGCCAACGTCCTGCCGGCACGGGCCTATTGCCCGCGCTCAGTGCCGCGCAGTCGGGGAGACCTGCGGCCAAGTGTTTGAAGTCAAATGCGGTTTCCCGTGCTGCCTGCGTCTGGCACTAGGAGACAGGGCGCCCAGGAAAGGAGAAACTGAAGCATGCCCTGTCTCTCCGCCCATAGGCTTCTCAGGCTCCTTCATGGAGGCTGAGGGTGCAGCCACCCCTGGTGGGGGCGCGCTCTCCTCTCCGGTAACTTCTTGCTCTCCTGCTGCCTTGCAGTCAAAGGCGTTGATGTAAGCCGAGTGTGGTGGTGAACACCTATCATTCCAGCACTCTGGAGGCTGAGGCAGGAGGATTGCAAGGTTGAGCCCAACCTGGGCAACTTAGCAGACGCCTGTTTCCAAAAAGTTGAATTAAATTAAGTTAGATTTAATTAGACAAAATGGGCCAGGGATCTCCTGTTCTGGGAAACACAAAACACACAAAATGGGTTCCAATTTCCCATTTTACCACAGGGCTTTCCCGCAAGGCTGCCAAAGCCAAGGCTCTCCATGATCTCCAAGACATTCTTTTCTTATCTTTTCTTTCAAACAAAGCCTTGCTGCAAGCTCAGTTCTGCCATCTGTGCTCCTGGACTCAAGCGATCCTCCTGTCTCAGCCTCCAGAACAGCGGAGCTACAGGCATGTGCCACTGTGCCTGGCATATTCAGAGACCTTCAGCGCGTCTTTAACCTGTGCCCATCACATCCTTGAGCCTGTGCCGCCCAAGGCCCAAGCGTCACCTGTGTTCCGGCCGGCAGGTTGGATGCGAGTACATCTTTATGTATTTCCTCCTGTCTTTGTGCACAGCTTTGCCTACTGAAATATACATTATTTTGTTACAAGCTGATTTATATCCTGTTTATGTTACCATGACAGCATTTAAAAATATATATATGTCCGGGGAGCGGGGTACACAGGGCGACTCTGGGGAAAGGGCTGGCTAGCAGGAAAGAGCCAAGCGCTCCGCACCGAGCGGAGCGGCCCGCCATGCGCCCCCTGGCGGCCGGTGTTGGGATGGCACAGAGCGTACCAGCCGGGGTGAGCCCCGGTGGGTGGGACGGGTTGCAGGGTTCAGTGTAACTTTAAACAGTTCTAGGTGATTCTAAGACACTCCTTTCACCAAAGGCTGCAGCCTCCCTCTCACAGGCTTTGCCATGTTTGCTCAACTTGAAATTAAAAACAGACTCCTTCTAGCAACATAACTGCAAATTTATTTAAATTATGTCTTTAAAATTCTGAGATTTTTGTTCATTTGTTTTGGCAGTACCGGGAATTGAATCCAGGTCCTTCACATTGAGCTACATCCCCAGCCTCTATTTTATTTTTCTTATTTTGACACAGGGACTAGCTAAATTGCTAAATTTCCCAGGCGGGGCTCAAATTTACAATCCCCCTGCCTCAGCCTCCGGGTGCTGGGAATGCAGGCACGAATCCCACGCCCCGCTGGGGTTCTGAGCTTGATGAACACAGAAGCTTCGCTGAGCTGAGGTCACCCTGATCAAATCCCCTCCCTCCCCTGGCCGGGTCTGGCTTCTGAGAGCTGGAGGGTAATTAGTGCCTCCCCCTCATTCAGAACTCCTTTGCGCCCTTCCACACGCACGTCTGAGGTGTGCAGCGTGACGGCTCCTCCCACGACTCACCACCTCTTAACCCCGCTGCTGCAAAGGAGAAGCGGGGCTGGGGGCTCAGGGGTGGTGCTCTCGAGTAGCACGTGAGGCCGTGGGTTAGATGGGGCATGGAGTAGAAGATGCCAGCCATCACTTCTTCACCAGGTGCTGGCCTGTGATCCCAGCGCTCAGGAGGCTGAGGCAGAAAGATCACCATGGGTTCAAGGCCAGCCTGGGCTACACAGTGAGACGTGGTCTCAAAAAAAAAAAAAAATGCAAACCTAGGGGAAAGTGTAAGTCCCTCAACGCTGTCACCTCCCTTTGGGAGGACGACGCTGGGTCCGGCGGACACTTCCTGAGAACCCAGGGCACACAGAGCCGCACCGGGTCCCGGTCCTGCAGTCAGGACACCTCTGAATGCCCAAGATTCCCTTTGCTCTCCGGGACAGCAGCGCAAGTCACCCCCCCCCGCGCTGGGGGAGGGGCGCTGTGGGGGAGGGGAGCACCTGCCCTTTATTCCGTTGCAATTCACAGCACAGACACTTAAGGCTGATTTTCCTCTTTTTCTTTTTGCAATGCTGGGAGCAAACTCAAATTCTCAAACAGACTATGCAAGTGCTTTATGCTTGAGCCTGAAAGAGGGTTTTGGACTGAGCTGAAATCAGCAGCAAGATTGTGGGTGTGCTGAGCGTGATGGTGCACACAGCACTCAGGAGGCTGAGGCAGGAGGATCTCCATGAGTGTGAGTCCAGCCTGGGTTACATAGTGAGTTCAAGAGAGACCTTGCCTCAAAAAACAAACAGAGGTGTGTATGTGCACACGTGTGTGTGTGTGTGCGCCCACCAGAAACCGGGGCTGTCCGAAGCCAGGGCCTGCTAATGGATTCCTGTTACCACCCAAGTCTCAGCCATTCAGCAAATGAATTTCCCAAACCCTAAGGACCCTGTGGTGCCCCTCGGACCTTGTCCCCATCCAGGCTCCATAGGGTCCCAGTGGTGAGCAAGGGTGACGGCAAGGTCCTGGCGCTGACCACATGCTGTCTCCACATCAGTCGTGCTCGAGGTTCAACCAGGAGCTGGCTGGGGGCCTCCTCGGGAGGACAGGGCTCTGCCCTCAGCTGCAGGTGTCGGGGATCCTTCCTGGGGCTCCCAGGAGCCCCTCCTTAACCTGCCAGGGGCGCAGTGTGAGGTCACTGTGGGGCCGGGGGCGGCGACTCCCGAGGTCCTGAGCAGAGCTCGGCTCTGCGGGTGAACCCTGTCTAGCGCCGGTCCCCAGGATAAGTCACCGATGGCAGTGATGCCACTGGGGCACAAGGCTGTGTACAACTGGCTTGAGGATGCATCCCTGGCCTGCCGTGGCCCCGCCGAGGTCCATCCCAGAAGGCCTCTGACCACTGCTCTCCAGGCAGTCTTCTGTATGTTTGTTTTTTGGACTTTTGAGATAGGATCTCACCAGTAGTTCAGGCAGGTATGGAGGTTACTACATGGTCTCAAACTGGTAATGATCCTCCTGCCTCAGCCTCCTGAGTGCTGGGATTACAGGTGTGCACACGTGGTTTATTTTTTGAGTCGAGTTGAGGTTTCTCTCTGTTACTCAGGCCTGCCTCTCAGTCCTGCTCCTCCTGCCTCAGCCTCCGGAACACTGCTGGACCCCACCCCAGAGGCTCTGTCAGCCGGCCTGGGGTAGGACAGAGTCAGCAGGATACTACATCCGGGCCGCTGCCTCAGGGCGCGGCTGCCGCGCTTGCTGAAGTAAGCTCTGCAGGCAGGGTGGACCTGAAGTCAGCACCCCAAGGAGAAGGCGCGGGCGAGCGACCCCACGCGTGGTGGTGGACACAGGGTGTTCCGTGATGCCACCAGGGCCAGCCAGGACAGGAGGCTGCAGTGAGGGTCACTCCGTCTGGTGTGATGGGAGGGTGGGTGCCAGGTTCCCAGCACCAGTTTTCACCTCATCGAGGTTTCTCACTAATGCTCCTACAGGGTGTCAATTTCTTCCCAGAAAAACACTGGGAATTACACGGCACGAAATGAGATTCTACAGCAGGTTAGGTCCTGGGGTCCTGGGGATTGAACCCATGGCCTTCAGACTGAGCCACACCCCAACCCTTTTATTTAATTTTTTATTTTGAGATAGGAGCTCGCTAAGTTGCCCAGACCGGACACAAACTTGTGACCCTCCTGCCTCAGCCTCTCAGCAGCACCTCACCCAGCAGGGCCCTGGGCTCTTCTACACCAGCACAGGAGTTTGTGGTCAGGAGAGAGGTGGGGCCTGATCTCACAGGGCCTGGGCAGGTGAGGAGAGCGAGGGGCGGCGGCAGGGGCAGGTCTGTGTCCGTCCCAAGGCTTCCTGTGTTGGAGGCTCGGTCCTGCTGTGGCCGTGTGGCAGGTGCACGGACCTTGGAGATCAGGGCCTCTGGGCAAACCTGAGGTGGCTGTGGCTGTGGCGGTGGCTCCAGGTGTTCCTGCAAATGCCATGGGCTGCATCTGGACGTTCCCTAAAGCTTTACACCCTAAAAGGGGGCTTGAGGAAGTGACTGGAGGACGAGCCTCACGGGTGAGTACGTTGTCACCGCTGTCACCGGGCCCTGCAAGGCCCCCCTCCCCCTTGCCCGCCCCCCTTCCCCTCACTGCCTCCTGTGCACCATGACACATGCGCAGCTCTCCTCCTCTGGGCCCTCTGCCTTGCCGCCTGCCCTGGAGCCAGCGGGCTCTGGTGTCACCCTTCCCCGCCACACCCCAGTGACCTGGTGACACATCTATCTATGAACTCAGCAGGACATTAGGCCCCCCACGACTGTGGCTCCCCTGGTCCAGTCAAGAGCCCGCCGATGGCCGCAGGAGGTTTGGGAGGGACATCTAGACATAAACCATAGCGCCAAGCGACAGCACAGACCCTGTCCCCTCTCCACCTTGCCCTTTCCCCAACAGCTCACCAGGGCCTGGGGCTCCGGCTGCACCTGACCCCGGGGCAGCAGAGCTGAGGCCGCCTGGGCCCAGCTCCTTCTGGCCTCTGCCTGGCAGAGCGGGCAGCGACGGCAGCTCCCGAGCTCAGGGCCCCGGGAGCAGTGATAGATGCTGCTTCACACAGCTCCCAGGTGTGACTGGTCTCATCAAAAGCTGCCTTTTTAAAGAAAAGGTGACAGAAAAAGATGGATGTGAAAATCACCCTTTGGTCTCAAAGATCTTGACCATATCGTTGGCTCTAGGCCAAGGCCGTGGATTTAATAGCGTGTGTTTTCTGGGCGCTCTGTGAAGAAGAGAGACTCCCGTGATGTCACTGGCTGCAGTCCTGGCTGATTTGGGGAGAATTTGCGTCCTCTGCCCCTCCACTTTTCCTGCCTTCCCTCTTTCGATTGCTCTTTGTGAAATTTCAATTCTACCCATTTTCTGTCAATAGGATTCATTTTTTTTTTACAGAGAGCACTGTTGACTTGTGCTACTGTCTGCTTCTTGAACATCCCCAAAGAGCCCTGAGTTGAAGGTTTGGTCCCCAGACCAAGAGCTATTGGGAGGTGGAGCCTCCTGGGAGGAAGTGAGGTCACTGGAGGCGTGGCCTTGAAGGAGACAGGAGGAAGTGAGGTCACTGGAGGCGTGGCCTTGAAGGAGACAGGAGGAAGTGAGGTCACTGGAGGCGTGGCCTTGAGGAGATTGAGGAACTCAGCCTTTTCTCTTTTCCCATCTCCCTGGCCATGAGGTGAGTGACTTTTTCATCCATGCATCCCCCACCAGGACATGTGACCTCACCGTAGGCCCAAAACCAACTCACCATGGACTGGAAACTCTGAACCCATAAGCCACAGTAAGCCTTTACTCCTCCTAAGTGGATTTGCCTCACGTGTTTGATCGCAGCAGTGGAAAGCTGACCAACACAGCTTGGCTTGATGCTATGGGAAAGACAAGGAGGCAATGACAGTGAAAGGCCACGCAGGGCACTGCCGCGTCCTGTCCTTCTGGGTGTCCTCGCTGCCCTTGCTGGAGTGACCGTAACAATAGTACCTACAAGTTCAGGGGCACTCTGGCTTCTCCATGGCCAGCCTGTCTGTGGAAAGGGGCTGCCCAGGTTAGTTTCAAGGTGTTGCATTTCCGCCCAGGATCCTATTAGCCAGACATGCAAAGGCTGATCAAATTCGTGTCGAATGTTTAAATTTTAAAAGTGTATTATGGTAAAAGACATGTATGCACGAACCCCCCTCAGGATCTCACTTTCCTGCAAACACACTCATCCTATCATTCTTACCACTGTTTGTTCGTTTGTTTTGAGACAGGGTTTTGCCTGTAGCCCAGGCTGGTCTTGAACTTGCAGCAACCCTCCTGTCTCAGCCTCGTGAGTGCTGGGATCACAGGCGTGTGCCGCCACACTCAGCTTCCTACCACATTCGGCAGCAGCTCTGGAGTCCTCTTTCCTGAGTGCCTTTGTGAGGTTTGATCAACAGCAGGGCAGGTGCTGCCCTCAGGTGCCGCCACGGGAGAGGCTGGCTCAGGAACACAGCTGTGTTGCCGGGCTGCCGGCTCCTCCCCGCGGGCCAGATGACCCTGGAAGGTCAACACCGTGAATCAGCTCAGGACGCGCAGGCAGCCACGACCACGCAGCTGAAGACATTACTTCCCGAAGCTCAAAAAGGAAAACTTTGCTCGTGGGCTCGGCTGCCAAGGCTGTTGGAGAGGAGGACCGGACCCGTGGGGCTGAGGAAGGTGATCCGGGGGCCGTGGTTCCCGGTGCTGATGCTTAGTCACTTCCTGTGTCTGCATCAGAGTCTCCTGAAAGGGTTCATTTAGATTAATTTTCTTTCCCTGCGTTTTCCTGGTGTCAAGGGCTGAACCCAGGGTGCAGCACTCGTTCAGTTCTGTGCTCTGCTCAGCTGCAGCCCGGCACCTAGGAAGGTTTAGCTGAGGAAACCGGAGTGAAGGATTCTAGCTAAGAAGTTGAGCCTTGCTTTGGAGTTAGCTGTGGTGGTCTTTTGTTCTGTTTGGTGCAATTTTTTTTTTCTTTTCTTGTTTTATTTTACTTTATTTTTTGAGACAGGATGTCACTGTGTAGCTCAGGCTAGCCTCAAATTTGAAGAGATCCTCCTCCCTCAGTTTCCAGAGTGCTGGGATTATAAGCATGCACCACTGCGACCAGCTCAGCTCTGGTGTTTTAAAGCACGTGACCAATTAAGTGGACTAACATTTTGTCCACTAGCTGGAAGGAGCACCTGTGCCCTGCCCTGGTCTCCCTCCCCACGAATCTATTCCCATCCACTTTAGGAAGAAAAGCTTTCCAGTGTTGATTCCTTAAGGTTTTGTTTTCTGCTTTGAACTAGCATCTAAAGTTACCCAGGAGTTAGTTAGTTTCTCTTTCTTTCTATCTTTCTTTTATTTATTTGTTTTTCTTGGTTGTTTGAGATTGGCTCTTACTATGTTGTTCAGGATGGACTTGAACTCACTATGTGGCCCAAGCTGGTCTCAAACTCATGGACCCTCCTGCCTCAGCCTCCCAAGTTCTGGGACTACAGGGGTGGGCCGCCACACTCAGCAGTTTCCCGAATTTGAAAATAACCTTGTCTTTGGTGTCCTGGGGCAGTGTGCCTGGCTGTCACCCAAGGGTCTGTCTGGACACCATGGTGGGGCCAGCCCTAGGCTCTGGGGGCTCGGCAGCTCAGAGAGAACCGAGATTCAGATGCTGCTGTGGGGGCTCGGAAAAACCCCTGGCTGGACGGGTCAGGCAGGGCCGGCTGTCCCCAGGTCCCGGGCCTGGCTCTGTGGGTGCAGCGGAGGTAGGCAGAGCCTTGACCTGTCAGGGGACATAGCAGCAACAACCCGGCGTACAGATGTTTTTGTTTCTTTGTTTTGCAGTACCCGGCGTTGAACCCAGTGCCTTCCCACTGGGCCCCAGGCCCTGCTTAAACTTTTGTTTGAGACAGGACTAAGTCTCTACATTGTCAGTCTGGTCTTGCACTTGGGTTCCTCCTGCCTCAGCCTCCCAGAGGGCTGCAATCACAGGTGCCTGTCACTGCACTGGGCTGGTTTAGAGCTCTTACCCGGCTTCCGTGTTGCCGTTCTGCAACCAGGCAGCATTCCTCCCACACGGCTGAGCTGTTCCCTGCAGCTGTGTGTGTGCGAGGTCAGTTTTACAGAGAAGGCGGGGGCGCTGTCCTTGTAGTGGGACACGAGTGCGTGCACACACCACACACACACACAGAGACACACACACACACACACCACTGTAGGGCAGCGACTGAGCGCTGATCCTCTCGATTCTTTTCATAGGAATCGAGGAATTAAAGTGAGGGCTCCACACTCTCCTGGCCCCGGCCCTGGGCATCTCTCATTCTGTTGCTGGTGGGGGTGGGGCTGGGAGTGGGGGGAAGAGGGGGTCCAGCGCATAACTTCGTTCAGGACATGGAACTTGAGCACGTCACCCCATTTTTAGTTTTCTTCTTTTATGTTGAGACAGGATCTCCCTATGTAGCCCAATCTGGCCTCTAACTCCCGGTGATCCTCTTGCCTCAGCCTCCTGACTGCTGAGATTATCGGTGTGCAGCACCACACCCAGGTCCCCAGTTTCATTTTCCCCGACTGTTGGGCCGGTGCAGGAGTCTAGTCCAGAGCAATGGCCTCGTAAGGTTTACCTGACACATTTGAAAGGGGGACACAGCTCACACACAAACCCAGCGGTTCATGGTCATCTCATTGAATCACAGAATGTCACACAAGAAAGATTCTGTGCCTCGGGTCGAACTGCTACGCAGGTGAGAGTCAGGAGCCCTCACAAGGCTTCTGATCCCTGCAGGGTCCTGTTTAATCATCAAGGCAGGTGCCCACTGGGCGTGGTGGTGCACGCCTATAATCCCGGACTCTGGAGGCTGAGGCAGGAGGATCACCGGCTGCGGGTTGGAACCCAGCCTAGGGTGG
Organism: Hydrochoerus hydrochaeris; assembly: GCA_004027455.1. Taxonomy (NCBI): domain Eukaryota; kingdom Metazoa; phylum Chordata; class Mammalia; order Rodentia; family Hydrochaeridae; genus Hydrochoerus; species Hydrochoerus hydrochaeris. The sequence goes on from PVLA01015413.1 coordinate 25,278, forward strand.
CAGAGAGGACAGAGAACTGGGTCTCCAGGGCAGGGCGGAGAGGGCCAGGACCAGACTCAGAGTCTTCACACTGCGCCTCTGGCCACCGCGGTGACTTCGGAGGGGCCAGACTGCAGCTGTGTGCAGGGTACTGGCCAGGCAGACGGCGTTCCTGGGGCCCTGGGCCCTTCTTCTCAAGGTCAGCACAGCCGCA